>CM059193.1:69377759-69439996 GCA_030323885.1 Branchipolynoe longqiensis | reverse complement strand
AGTTCTCGTCTTTGGCTAAGACAATGGACAAAGGCATTGCAGTGTTAGCGGCGGCAGGTAATTACCTGTCGTATCGAAGATATGAAAATGTCTTCAAATCAGTTTGCACAGATGCTGGCAAGGGAGTGGCTCGCTCTAAGAAGGTTACCGATAATGAGGGGAAGGAGTTTACGCTTTATCTTGCTCCAGAGCCGATTAAAGGGAAACCCTTAGATCATAACACCAAGATGTTTGGCGGTCAACTACATACCTCAATAAAGAGGTAGAGACTGCTGCCAAGAGTGGCGCCGAGAGTGGCAAAAACATGGATGGCAAGAAGAAACAGGAAGTTCCTCGTTTCAAAAAGTCACGAGGGGATTTTCGTCCACGACGGTTCACCAGAGGAACCAGACCGAGTTCAAACTTCGGTCAAGGGTTTCCGGGCCGGGGCGCTCGCCCAGGCTGGACCGACAACACCGCACGGCCAATAGGCCAAGGGTTCAACTCGTCGAGACCTTTCCCCAGGGGCGGGTCCAAGTAGAGGTCCAAACACAAACTTTACAAGTCCCTGAAGCCTCTAAAAACACACAAACTGTAAGCAACTTTGTGGCTGGTAATATTAGTAATCATATTTCTGAATGGCACAAAATTACTAGTGACCAAGAAATTTTAAAAATAGTTAGGGGTGTTCACATTCCCTTTACACAAATTCCTGTACAAAGTATAATACCTTTCATATAACATTCAACCATTGAAGAAGCACTAACTAACAGTACATAAATTCTTTGAGAAAGGAAATTATACAAAAATGACACACTGTTCAGGACCAGTTAATTTCAAACATTTTCTCGAGAGACCGAAGCCTAATGGTGAATTTCGAGAATGACTGGAATTTAACAATCCTATAAAAGGGTGGAATATCGACATTTTAAAATGTTCTCTCTAGATACAGCACGAGATCTGATTACACCAGATGCGTGGATGGCTAGTGTTGATTTACAAGATGCATATTATACGCTTCTATATTGGAACAATACGGAAAATTTCTTCGATTTATTTGGGATAACCAACTCTATGAGTTTACCTGCATGCCGAATGGCTTAGCTTGTGCGCCTCGTTTATTTACTAAATTGCTTAAACCGGTTTTCTCGGTAATGGCGAGGAAGGGTCACATAATGTTTCCATACATAGATGATTCTTTTATTATAGCATCAACACAAATTGGTTGTGTGAATGCAGTTTTGGATTTATGTGCATTACTCAATAAATTGGGGTTTTATGTACATCGACAAAAGTCAGTGTTTAAACCAACAAAACAACTCAAATGTTTAGGGTTTATTCTGGATACACAGTCCCTTACAGTGTCGATAACAGAACAAAAACTAATTAAGTTTATGACTACAGCGACTCAGCTTATTAAGTTATCAAAGCCTAAAATTAGACAGGTTGCTGTTCTTATTGGCATAATGACATCATATGCACCTGCTGTGTTATATGGGAAGGCCCATATTAAGTCGCTAGAAATAGATAAAAATTTAGCGTTAGCACGAACTAAAGGCAATTTTGAGCGAAAGATGTTTATTTCGCAAGAAGGGTTACAGGATATTGGATGGTGGATGCAACATATAGCAAGTTCACCAAATCCAATCCGCATGGCGGAACCTAATACAGTAATTACTACTGATGCTTCGTTAGAAGGTTGGGGAGCTCATCGAGATGGGGTCACAACAGGAGGTAGATGGCTTGATGATGAAAAATCAGACTATATTAATGCACTAGAATTGCGTGCTATTTATCTGGGCTTACGTAGTTTAGTAAAGATAAATAAATCACAGGTTAGAATACTAACTGATAATACTACTGCCATGGCATATATTCGTAACATGGGTGGAACCAAATCAAAGTCTTGCAATCAGTTATCTAAACTGATTTGGAACTGGGCACAGGCTCAACAAGTCTGGCTGACTGTAGCGCATATTCCAGGGTCACAAAATACACTTGCAGATTATAAAAGTAGAAATTTCCATGACCATTTAGAGTGGTCTCTCTCTACACCTTTGTTTAACTTCGTTTGTGAAAAATGGGGTACACCTGAAGTTGACTTATTTGCATCACGAAATAATAACAAGTTACCCTGTTATGTTTCTTGGCATCCTGAACCGGATGCTTGGAAAGTAGATGCGTTTGCTATTACCTGGGAAAATAATTATTTTTATATTTTCCCACCATTTAGCATTATCAGCCGAGTAGTGAGAAAAATCGGCTTGGAAGGGACACATGCGATACTGGTGGTGCCCGATTGGGACACGCAACCTTGGCTGCCAGCAGTTTCACAACTGGCAAAAGATCATATACGATTCCCAAGAAAACTCGGGAATCTGACGCACCACGGACCGCTAGTGGTTCACGGCGACGTGTCAACGACGCCCCTATTGGCATTCCTTTTCTAAGGAAGCAGCTACAGCAATTTGGATTGGACAGAATTACTGAGGATAGGATAGTATCGGATGCCTGGAGGCCAGGAACTGTCAAAATGTATACAACCTATTTAAAGAAATGGGGTGTACATTGTTTGTTAATGAAAGTTAAGCCAACAAATCCAAAGATTTCACAAGTAGCTCGGTTTCTTCGTTCTCTAGAGGATGAAGGACTTTCCTTTGGATCGATTAATGCGGCGAGGTGTGCGTTATCAATTATATTACCTAGAATTGATGGCGAAACAGTTGGAAAACATCATGTTATTTGTTATTTACTTCGTTCAATTTATCAAAGGAATCCTCCAAAACCAAAGTATAGTCGGTTTTGGGATGTTTCTATAGTATTTAAGTTGTTTCAGGCTTGGCCTCACAACTCGTGGTTAGATATAAAACAGTTAGGTTTTAAGGTCGCGGTCCTGTTATTGTTAGTAACCGGACACAGAGGACAGACGATTGTTGCTTTATCCTTAACTGGATTAGAAATAGACAAGGAACAAGCTACGTTTGATTTAGAAAAATTGCTTAAATCGAACACGTTAGGTGACCCTTTATCAACGGTTCACTTAGACTGTTTTCCGAATGATCGGAAATTATGTGTTGTGTCGGCCATACGGGCTTATATATACAAGACAAAGGATTTACGTGCATCACAACAACTATTAGTGAGCTTTATAAAGCCACATAAGGCGATTTCACGAGACACACTTGCCAGATGGACAATTACGGTGTTGAAATTGGCTGGAGTGGATACGAGTAAATACTCTTCCCACTCAACTAGAGGAGCCATGGTCTCCAAGGCACGGGTGCTTGGTATTTCTGTGAAAAGAATACTAGCGCATGCAGGCTGGAAGACGGCTAAGTCGTTTGCAAAACATTATAATAAACGACTAGAAAAGCCTACCGGCGTTGCAAAGCGTCTTCTCGCCAACTAACAAGAATAGGTGAGAACAAAAATTTAGAATGTTATAATAATAAGAAAGAATGATATTAAGGATAAAAATGAATTATGTAAAGGTCTCCCTAGCCTGAGGCTAGCCTGAGGCTGTTTACCGAGGTAAAATAGTATAGTTATACGAGTCTTACCTTGGTACAGATGATGGATAACTGTTGTTTTACCGAGGTATAAGCCTCGGATAGATGTGGGCTAGGGCCCTCCCGCCACACCCTGCCACATCTATTCCGTTGGTGTACCTTTTCGGTAAAGTAATAGTATCCATTGTTTGAAAGTCATTTTTATCCTCAATAAGTAGGTTAAGATTGCTGGTACCGGACGTGCTTACCTCTCCCTAGCCCACATCTATCCGAGGCTTATACCTCGGTAAAACAACAGTTATCCATCATCTGTACCAAGGTAAGACACGTATAACTATACTATATATATTTAGTAGATCATACACTACTTATATTTCTTTTCAGTTTGAAATGCCACGAGTACAACTTTAGATGTAATTTCTAATATAGTATTGTGAGTGCTGCCCCACCCTGACCCGATATCCCACACAGTCACATTATCCTGATTCTGTGCGAACCATTCCTTGTCATATCCTGTTAATGCCGAGTGTCAGACTAGGTAACGACAAGTATAAATTTGATTAGTCATTGGTTTGACTTTGCTGGCATTCAAACTCCCGACCTTCCGCACGAAAGGCCTGAGCTCTACCGATTCGGCCACCGCGTCCGGTTTAAGTTTCTTATGATCAGCCAGAACAACCGACTATCGACTCTAAACAATGATCGCCCCACCACTCATTTATGCGTTCGAAGTATCTCTAATGAATTGGACTCACAAGGAAGGGATTGGGATTGTGAGGGACAGTCACCCTACTTCCGGGCGTGTAAGCACGCCGGGTATCAGCTTCGGGAACCAGCGCACAGTAATTCGGAATAGATCTACACATACTGGCCGTAATCGATTAACACGACCCGAACGACTCGGGTCACCCGAGTCGTCCAAATTTCAAATAGAACACCGCGAGTGGAGTCGACAAATACACGTGCCGTGTGCAAAACAACCCGACCCCAGTAACCCACCTCTTTGCTGGGGTTTGCAAGGAGCGATGACGTCACATTTGCGCTGGTACTGTCCTGCAGGATAACAGCCACCGGTACCAGTCATACATATTTATTTTTGGTAATAACATAGATTAATTGAATGGAAATAATACTAAACTATGCCATCATAAAAATATTTATATCATATTTTGCTGTAATTATAACGGCTATTAAAAAAACAAATAAAAGAACCACCATTTTTGTCACCCGAACGTGGAGAAGCGTATTCGATTATTCGACCCGAGTCTGCAGGATGTGCGCATGCGCCAAAAAGTGGCTCGGGTGACCAGAGTCGATTAATCGATTACGCCCACTGCGATTTGGTCGTGTTGGATTTGTGTGGTGTCTGTGGTCACGTGGTATTGATGGCCGGCGATTGCTGATGTATATATCCAAATGTATGCATTATTATATTATATCAAAGACCCTATAATACTAAGATGGCTCACTCCCTATCTCTCCCATGGTAATGTAAATTTTGCAGTGCCACCTTGTGGTGGGTTTGATCAGCCCGGCTGCTGGTTGGTGTTTCACATGTAAACACATGCAATTATATTATACATGAGATAGGTAAGTATGAATACACATTAGTATGAAATTGCTATGAACAAATACCCATCATCATCAGCATCATTATCAGCATCGCCATCATCACACATCTTTCACATTCATATATACATAATTTATACATATAATATAGCACCTGTTTAACCAAGAAAACAGCCAGCGCACCAAGTGGTGGGTTTGATCATTTTGATTACACAGTACAGGCTGAGTGAGCCGTCTTAGTATTACAGGGTCTTTGATTATATATACAACTGTGCTCACGACTGTCAATTACTGCGCACAGACTTATTCAGCAGAATAAATATATTTACCAAAAAAAAAAGGATTTTAGGTGGACCAGACGGGGATGACTGAATAAGTTGAGCGTCCGTCTCCTCTTTTGGAAAATCACGGGATCCGAAAGCATAGCTTCATGGGTTCGAACCTTGGTCGAGTCAAACTAATGACTTAAAGATTTACACTTGTCGCTTCCTAGCCAGGTGCTCGGCATTATTAGGATATGGCAAGGACTGGTTGGATCAGTGTCAGGATAATGTGATTTAGTGGGATATCAGGTCATGGCATGGTCTCACAGTGGGGCAGCACTATAAAGTCGCCATGAGTGCACACTGTCACAAGTCGGTACCCATACTGACATGACCTTAGATGTTGCTAGTACGAAAAACAACAACAAAACAAATACACTGACTTCAGGTCAATATTGAGCCTGTTGATTGGTGCGTGTAATCCAAAGAACCAGTCCGTGAGAGGAGGACAACAATTGCTGACTCAGCATTGTGGAAGTCGTTGAAATGATTATAGGCAATCAGTCAGTCGGTGAGTGTTCGAGTGTGACTGACTGACTGACCGACTGATTTACCAACCAGGGCCATTCCAAACACAAGTCATGTGACAGTGACGTCACAGGTCGATGTGTCTATCCTGGGCCGCGTTCAGGGTCCGTCTCGGAGGTGCCTCGGAGGCGCCCGTGACGTCATGCTAGTCTGAACCACAAAGGCAGTTTCTTGTCTCGAAGATGGCCACCCCCATAGGCGGTGGCCATTTGCAATCGAAATGCTGTGCTCTGATTGGATGAAACCACTGCACGCGGCGGCCATTTTCGAGGCGCTTTTTGTCTCCTATCTGTAAAGGGAGGCGTCGCCGAGACGTCGCCGAGACGTCGCCGAGACAGACCCTGAACGCAAATAGACCAAAAAGCATCGCTGAGACGTCGCCGAGACGCCTCCGAGACGGACCCTGAACGCGGCCCACACTGCACTTCCCTAACATCGCGTCAATAGAGCAATGTTCGCCTCAGCAAATTTGCAGGCCCACACAGTGATGTAATTATTCCAATCGGTCATTGTCACATGTACCACTGGGAATATAGATATGAAATAAATGGCACTTGAGTGCCCGTCACTCAACCAGCCACTGGTCTCTCATCGGTGTGTGGGTTACGTGTACATATGACGTGTGTACACACACACAAACATTGGATGGGGTAGCCGAGTGGGTGGAGTGGGTGCTTGCTGTGTGGAAGGTCGTGGGATCGGTGCCGGCGTCTCTGGTTAGTGAGGTGGGGAACCGATAGGGGGCGTTGCCAGTTGCAAATGTGCACAGTCATGGCCATTCTGTAGGTGGCTATTTATAGAACAGGTAAAGGCGCCTTCCGTTATGTATACTTGGTGGTCTGCGCTGCTTGTGCTTCAGAACTAGACGCAGTGTGTGCCCTACCCAGATGTGGTTTGAATAGGCGCAGTGTGAGCCCTACTCAGAGGCGCTCCGAATAGATGCAGTGTGAGCCCTACTCAGAGGCGCTCCGAATAGATGCAGTGTGAGCCCTACTCAGAGGCAGTCTGGCGAGATGGAGTGTGACCTACCCAGAGGCGATCTAACTAAACACAGTGTGCCCTACTCAGACTAGGTCTGACTAGATGCAGTGTGTGTGCCCTACCCAGACGTCGTCTAACTAAACGCAGTGTGCCCCACCTAGACGCCGTCTAACTAGACACAGTGTGCCCCACCTAGACTTGGTCTGACTAGACACAGTATGTATGCCCTACCCAGACAAAGTCTTACTAGACACAAACTGTCCTACCCAGACATGGTCTTCCTAGACACAGTGCACCCTAGTCAGACACGTCTGACTAGATGCATTATATGCCCTACCCAGATGCGGTCCAAGTAGATGCAGTGTGTACCCTACCCAGATTAGTTAGACGAGACGTGCAGTGTCTGTCCCACTCAGACTCAGACCAACTAATCACGCTCTATGTGCACTACGCAGATGCAGTCTGTTCCCTACCCAGACAGCCTCAGGCCGACTACTCAGACTCAGACCGACTAGACGTGGTGTGTTCCCGACGTCGATTCCTGACCGTCCCAACACGCCTTCTCCCTTTAAAGACCCGGTCACATACACGTTAGTGGACGTAGTTGAACGTAGTGGAGGCTAACGTAGTTGGAGGTAGTTGAAGGTAGTTGAACATAGTTGACCATAGTTGAGCGTACCGGCATCCATACTTCTCTGTCATGCTAACTTGGTAATAACGTGGGTGGGCCGTGAGTTCCAATTTAATCTTTGGACATGTTCAAAAGAGTGCTACGTTAGAGGTTAATATACTGTGGCAAAGTCTCCATACTTTTAATGTACTCTAGCGTACTCTAGCATACTCTAGCAGACTTTAGCGTACTTGGACGTAGTTGAATGTAGTTGACCGTAGTGGAGGTTAACGTACATTGAACATAGTTGAACATAGTTGAATGTAGTTGAATGTACCGGCATCCATGCCATAAGATATTTATCCATACCAAAACCTGCTGTACCTTAATGTTTTTCACCATAGTTTAACGTACTTACACAATGTTTGACCCATGTTAGCCTCCACTACGTTCACCTACGTTCAACTACGTGCACTGATGGCTATATGCCCAGGGCTTCAGAGAGCTAACGCATGCTAGTTCTTGTTCAATTCCACTGGTATCATATTGCAGTGAGTGACACTCAACCACAACAGGTGAGGGAACCATGTGGAGGCATAGGGTGGGAGGGTGCAGACACTGATACAACTTCAATGACACCAGGTGGTCCGGTGATTGGGACCAGATGGAATGGCCGAATGGGTTGAGTGTCCGTCTCCCGTTTTATTAGATCATGGGATTCAAACCAATGACTTAGAAATGTATACTTGTTGCTTCCTAATGAAGCGCTCGGCATTATTAGGATAGGGCAAGCACCGGTTGGTTCAGTGTCAGGATAATGTGACTGAGTGGGATATCAGGTCATGGTGCTTGTGATGTGTGGTGTGGTCTCCCAGTGGGGCAGCACTATAAAGTTGCTATGAGTGTGCACTGTCACAAGTTGGTACCCGTCCTGATATGAGCTTAGATGCTGCCAGGATGTATAACTCCAACAACCAACCGATGATTGGGAAGCAATTGATGCTTGTAACTACCTAGCCTGGTGCTCAGCATTACTAGGATAGCACATGGACTGGTTAGCTCAGTCTCAGGATAATGTGCCTGAGTAGGACATTGGGTATTGCTAGTGGCGGCCTGGTCTCCCAGTGGAGCAGCACTATAAAGCTACCAGCCTGGAGCTCAGCATTACTAGGATAGCACATGGACCCGTTAGCTCAGTCTCAGGATAATGTGCCTGAGTAGGACATTGGGTATTGCTACTGGCGGCTTGGTCTCCCAGTGGAGCAGCACTGTAAAACTACCATGAGTGTACACCGTAATAAGTTGGTACCTGTCTTGATATGACCATAGCTGTTGGCAGGACATAAAACCTAGAAAAACAAACTACAAACATGGTCCCAGCTTCAATATCGCGGAAGACAGGTATTATTTGAGTGCGATTAATGGCCCTGTCAGACTACGACGTAATGACGTCAACGTAGGGAGAACGTGAAGAACGTTGAACTTCTCGGCGTAGTATGCAAATTTGGGCACAAATTGAACGTGGATGCAGCGTAGTGGACGAGAGCGTAACATCGGTAAAGCGTAGTGATACCGTCATTCAACGAGAGAGGACAACGTCACTACGCTCATGGAACGTTATGAACATTATTCCATCGCCAGAAGAACGTTACGTGACCTTACCTACGTCATGATATGTTGAACGTATATTGAATGCACGTTCTCCTGACGTTCTCCTGACGTTCCCATTACACCACGTGGGCATTTGCACTCGGTTTAATGTGGGTCAACTTAGTTGAACGTAGTGAGCAGCATTGGAAAAACGTCCGTTTAACGTCATTGAAGTTCACTGAACGTGAACAGAACGTACGGCGAACGTAAACCCTTACGTTCGAGCTACGTCAACATTTTTGAACATGTCAAAAACCTCGACTTAACTCGATGTAACACGACGTAATGTGACGTAGCTCGACGTCAGTCTAACGTCATCATAACGTAATCCAACGTACATCAACATAATGACGAAAAATCACCACATTAGGCTCACGTTCGCTTGTTACGTCGTAGTGTGACAGGGGTATAAAGCATGATTGTGGAGAGATGGCCGAATGAGTTGGAGCGTCCGTCTCCCGTGCTGGTAGATCGTGGGGTCGTGGGTTCGAACCATGGTCGAGTCAAACCAATGACTTGAAAATTGGTGCTTGTCACTTCCTAGCCAAGCGCTCGGCATTATTAGGACAGGGCAAGGACTGGTGTGCTCAGTGTCAGGATAATGTGACTGAGTGGGATACCAGGTCATGGTCCCGGCAGCCTGGTTTCCCAGTGAGACAGCACTATAAAGTCGCCATGAGTGCGCACTGTCACAAGTCGGTACCCGTCCTGATATGACCTTAGATGTTGCTAGGACGTAAAACAACAAACAAACAAACATGATTGTGGTCTTATTCATTGTAGTTGCATATTGGGGTGTAGTTAAAACATGATTATGATTTTATTCATTGTAGTAGCAAATTGGGGTGTAATTATAACATGATTATGATTTTATTCATTATAGTAACATACTTGAGTGCAATTAAAACATGATTATGATCTTATTCATTGTACTAGCATATTGACAGTGTAATTACAACATGATTATGATCTTATTCATTATAGTATCATATTTCAGTACAATTAAAGCATAATTATGATCTTATTCATCATAGTAGTGTATATGAGTGAAATTAAAACGTAAGTATGATCTTATTCATTATAGTAGCATATATGAGTGAAATTAAAACATGATTATGATCTTATTCATTATAGTAGCATATTTGACATTTAATTTATTATGTACCATACAATTGACACACGAGCAATTGAACTATCAAACTGGTATGATAATCAACAATAGATAATTATATTGATTATTAACTTCTCTCATAGCCCAGTGCTCTGCACCATAGCTCTGCATGTTAAATGTTATCTTATCATATAATCACATGTTATTGCTAGGTTATGTTATCATATGTGCTGAATATTACATCTCATTCCCATAAACTGATCATATACCATGACTTTATGTCGGTTGTTGTGGCTCTCATACCAACATAATTGATTATGGGGACGGAGGCACCCGAATAAAAGCCATGTCTTCCCAACCTCAGCTTCCACGTCTTCTGTGCCCGAGAGCAATGGTAGTAGCATATTACAGTGCAATTAAAACATGATTATGATCTTATTCATTATAGTAGCATATTTCAGTACAATTAAAGCATAATTATGATCTTATTCATCATAGTAGAGTATCTGAGTGCAATTAAAACGTAATTATGATCTTATTCATCATAGTAGCGTATATGAGTGCAATTAAAACATGATTATGATCTTATTCATTATAGTAGCATATATGAGTGCAATTAAAACATGATTATGATCTTATTCATTATAGTAGCATATATGAGTGCAATTAAAACATGATTATGATCTTATTCATTATAGTAGCATATATGAGTGCAGTTAAAACATGATTATGATCTTATTCATTATAGTAGCGTATATGAGTGCAATTAAAACATGATTATGATCTTATTCATTATAGTAGCATATATGAGTGCAATTAAAACATGATTATGATCTTATTCATTATAGTAGCATATATGAGTGCAGTTAAAACATGATTACATCTTATCATTTATAGTTATGGTGCATTAAAAATGATTATGATCTTATTCATTATTAGCTTATGAGTGCAATTAAAAATCTTTTTTTGTAGCTATATGAGTGCAATTAAAACATGATTATGATCTTATTCATTATAGTAGCATATATGAGTGCAGTTAAAACATGATTATGATCTTATTCATTATAGTAGCGTATATGAGTGCAATTAAAACATGATTATGATCTTATTCATTATATTAGCATATATGAGTGCAATTAAAACATGATTATGATCTTATTCATTATAGTAGCATATATGAGTGCAATTAAAACATGATTATGATCTTATTCATTATAGTAGCGTATATGAGTGCAGTTAAAACATGATTACGATCTTATTCATTATATTAGCGTATATGAGTGCAATTAAAACATGATTATGATCTTATTCATTATATTAGCGTATATGAGTGCAATTAAAACATGATTATGATCTTATTCATTATAGTAGCATTGAGTGCATTAAAACATGATTATGATCTTATTCATATGCTATATGAGTGCATTAAAACTGATTTCTTATTCATTATATAGGTATATGAGTGCATTAAAACATGATTATGATCTTATTCAATATAGCTATATGAGTGCAATTAAAACATGATTATGATCTTATTCATTATAGTAGCGTATATGAGTGCAGTTAAAACATGATTATGATCTTATTCATTATATTAGCGTATATGAGTGCAGTTAAAACATGATTACAATCTTATTCATTATATTAGCGTACATGAGTGCAATTAAAACATGATTATGATCTTATTCATTATATTAGCATATATGAGTCTAATTAAAACATGATTATGATCTTATTCATTATAGTAGCATATATGAGTGCAATTAAAACATGATTATGATCTTATTCATTGTAGTAGCGTACATGAGTGCAGTTAAAACATGATTACGATCTTATTCATTATATTAGCGTATATGAGTGCAATTAAAACATGATAATGATCTTATTCATTATATTAGCGTATATGAGTGCAATTAAAACATGATTATGATCTTATTCATTGTATTCGCGTCAATACCATTCCCGCTGCATGTTTGCTTGGAGATTGATGACTGATACCTTAGCATGGTATGCCACCTCGGGCAGGGTAGGATTGTTGTCATGGTGACTGTTACAAGCTATATTAGATATGCTTGCGAGGACTCATTCTGCCTCCTGCCTTTAGCTGGGGCGCCCCCTAGTGGAGTAAAGCTGCAGTGAATATCCATCCTCAATCCGTCACAGCGTCTAGTATTTTTATTTTTTTTGGTAAACATTTTTATTCGTCTGAATACAATCTTTCTTCAGCGCCGAGGCACTTGTCTTCTGGCCATACTTAACTTCAGTCATTTACGTTATTTAATTACAAGAATGTTAAAATAATGAAATATTGTTATTACATTCGGCTAGTAAAAGAGAAGGCAGTCGGGGCCATACTCTCAAACTAGTAAAACCCAGAGCCATTTCAAAGTTAAGGCAACACAGTTTCTCAAACAGGATCATAAATATATGGAACAGTCTCCCACAAAATGTTACTGATGCCGAGTCAATAAATTCATTCAAGAACAGATTCGAAAAAGCATGGGCTGATGATCCAGGGAAATTTGACCTCTTATTCGCCACATGCTACTAATTATTCCTTGTGTTGCATATTTACTTGCGCTCAAGCAAAAATGAGAGACAAATAAGTGTTCACACTTCCTGTCTACCATTCACTAAACAACTCACGACGGGAGGACATTCGTTGAGTTGCTCCGGCAAATTTTGTCTACAACAAGCTAACTAACTGTAAGTATTATGAACATTGTGATATAGCTTGTTTATGATGCGTTATAGCATCTATGTAGGAAAGTTTAGAACTTTCTTGAGTCCTTTTGAGGCTCTTACAGGTGATTTTAAGAAACACCGATAGAACAATACACAATTTTCTTTCTTATACAAAGCGAAACCGATACTCCTTTGTTCTATATGACACCCGTTACCGAACGGGTAGAGATGTCGGCTGTAGCCTCATCTCGTGTGGATATTGCCTCAGACTCTGTTAGAGAGTCGTGTTGGGAATGATCCTGGGTTTCTTTTATGGATTCCCCACAAACATTTTGGGCGTTCCTCCGAGTTTTGTAGCGTAGAAACCGCAGGAGGGAGAAGTGTATGAAACAGAGAGGTGGGTGGGCCGATACACTGGTCGTGACCCCGCGTTTGGTTTCGGTCTCCAGACCGGTTACCTTCGCCATGATCTTAGCTTATCACGCCTGTGTTGAGACAGTTTAAACACGCTCTTTAACACCACTAGATGCACAAATTTGGGTTGATAACCTATTGTGACATTTAGTCAATATCCCGGTTGCTGATCACTTTCTTTTGATGGTGACAGACTACCGATGGCTATGAAGCAGACTCTCCTGAGCCTGGGGCCCTTATCCCATCCGACCTGGAAGGGGAGACTGATCCGGACAATGTACGGGTTGTTTCGGCTGACTGGGAAGCGAGGATGGCAGCTATGGAATTGAATTTCCAAGCTTTCCAGATGCCTACGACACTCAAGAGGCACTTGCCTGTGGTGGATGATGAGTCGGAATGGGAGAATTTCTCTGAGACCGACTCGGGCGAGGAAGCGGTCGTCATCCCACCGAAACGCAGGAAGAAGACGAAGAAGGCTGGCAGTTCGTCTGGGGATGAATTCGCAAAGGAATTGCGACAGGTCAGCAAGATCAAGAGGAGGAAGCCGAAGTCAAAGAAAAAGAAGAAGAAGAAGAAAGATTCTTCTTCGGAACCCTCATCCGACTCAACATCCACTGAGTCGGACTCTGACACCCAGTATTCTGGGTTGTTTGCGCGCATTGGGGGCAAAGTGTGCAAGAAGGTGCCAAAGCCCAAGGCATGGCATGTCCGAATGACCACCCTCATGAGGGAAACCATTGATGGCCACTTCGGAACCTTCAAACCAGCAGAGGTTATCCCTAAGCTCTGGGAGGAGCTAACAGAGATCAAAGGCATCCCTAACTCCATTGTAAAGGAGATGGACAGGGATGTCAATGTGACAGAGGATCGGAAAAGATTCGAGGGGGTGATGCACACAGTGCATAAAGTGGTCCTGGGGACCTTGACGGCCAACTTCAATACCTCTTTAAGGAGGTCGAAACCGCATCCAAGAGTGGCAAGAACATGGATGGCAAGAAGAAGCCGGAGACACCTCGCTTCAAGAAATCCCGTGGGGATTTTCGGACCCGCCGTCCGGGCAGGGGAGGCAGGCCCGGCCACATGTTTGGCCAACAGTACCGGGGTCGGGGACAGAGGCAGTCGTTCGGCTGGAATGATGGCAACCGGCCGTTCGGCCGGGGATTCACCCCGAACAAGCCGTTCCCCAAGCCAGGGAACAAGTAGAGGTGGCTACGCAAACCTCTAAAGCCGCCACAACACCAGCGGCTTCAAAAACCATGCAGACCCCCATAAGCAAATTTGCAGCGGGAAATATTAAAAATTATTTTAATCAATGGCAAAACATTACTACAGACGTAAATATTTTAGACATTGTGCAGGGAGTTCACGTTCCGTTTACTGAATTACCAGTCCAGGCTAGGATTCTCTTTCCTTATAAATTTAATTCCACCGAACGAGAGGCACTGACAAAGCAAGTCAATATTTTTTGTGACAAAGGCATTGTGGAGAAAGTGGACCATGTCCCAGGAGAATTTATTTCTAATATATTTTCTCGACCAAAACCTAATGGGGACGTTCGCATGATCCTAGTTTTAACTAAGTTGAATAAAATAGTGGAATATAAACAATTTAAAATGTTTTCTTCGGAAACAGCAAGAGATCTCATTACACCAGACGCTTGGCTGGCGAGTGTGTATCTGCGAGATGCATACTATACGGTTTCGATAGCGAAACAAGATCGGAAATATCTACGTTTTCTTTGGAATGAACAACTATATGAGTTCACCTGTATGCCTAATGGTTTGGCCTGTGCCCCTCGTTTGTTTACCAAACTCTTAAAACCAATTTTTTCTCTAATGGCGAGAAAGGGGCATGTTATGTTCCCATACATTGATGATTCATTTATTATGGCACAATCTGAACCTAGTTGTGCTAAAGCAGTATTTGATTTATGTAGTTTATTCACAAAACTAGGTTTCTATGTTCATCAGCAAAAGTCAGTTTTTAAACCGACAAAGGTGCTGAAGTGCTTAGGTTTTATCCTAGACACAAAACGGTTGACGGTCTCTTTAACAGAACCGAAACTAAACAAGTTCATGGTTACAGCGACCCAGATTCTTAATCTTAATAAGCCAAAGATCAGGCAGGTTGCCATCCTTATTGGCATAATGATATCGTATGCACCCACTATTCTATATGGGAAAGCCCATATCAAGTCGCTAGAGATAGATAAGAACTTAGCACTAGCACATATGAAAGGAAGCTTTGAGAGAAATTCTTTTATTTCGGAGGACGGCGTGGTGGTTTAAGTATATAAACACATCACCAAATCCTATTCGTATGAGGGAACCAAATACTATAGTTACCACTGATGCTTCATTAGAAGGATGGGGTGCACATCGCGACGGAGTGGCAACTGGAGTTAGATGGTTAGAAAATGAAATTTCAGACCATATTAATGTATTAGGACTAAGAGCTATTTACTTAGGTCTCTCTAGCTTGGTAAAAGTACTGAGATTTCAAGTCAGAATTCTGACTGACAACACCACAGCCATGGTGTATATTCGCAATATGGGTGGGACAAAGTCTAAACCATGTAATCAAGTTGCAAAACAGATCTGGGAATGGGCACAGACTCAGAAGGTGTGGCTAACAGTAGCGCATATTCCGGGATCACAGAATACATTCGCTGACCAAAAAAGTCAGAATTTTCACGATCATTTAGAATGGTCATTGGGATCACTCATTTTTTCAATTATTTGCCAAAAATGGGGACGACCAGAGATAGATTTGTTTGCATCGCGTAACAATAATAAGTTAGCTAAGTACGTTTCATGGCATCCCGAACCGGATGCATGGAGGGTAGATGCCTTTTCTTTAATTTGGGAAAATAATTTCTTTTACATTTTCCCACCATTCAGCATTATCAGCCGAGTGGCCAGGAAAATCAGCATGGATCGAACACACGCCATACTGATAGTCCCCGATTGGGACACACAACCGTGGCTGGCAGCAGTGACACGGCAAGCAAAAGACTGCCACCGATTCCCAAAGAAAACCCGGGAACTTGGAACACCACGGACCTCTGTCGGTCCACGGAGACATGTCAACGACACCCCTGTTGGCATTCCTTTTTTGAGAAAACATTTAGAGGAATTTGGACTAGATAAAATTACTCAACAGAGGATAATGTTGCATGCATGGAGGCCAGGACCAGTCAAGATGTACACAACTTATTTAAAGAAATGGGGGGTAGATTGTTTGTTGATGAAGGTGAAGCCAGTAAATCCTTCAATTGCACAGGTAGCACATTTTCTACATACTTTGGAGGATGAAGGCCTAGGCTTTGGAGCCATTAATCCGGCAAGATGTGGGTTATCTATCATTTTGCCCAGAGTGGACGGTGATACAATTGGAAAACATAGAGTGATACATTGGTTGTTGCGGTCCGTCTATGAGAGAAATCCTCCAAAGCCAAAGTATAGTCGCTTTTGGGATGTCTCAGTGGTATTTAAGTTGTTTAAGGCTTGGCCTCACAACTCTCATTAGATATTAAACAATTAGGGTTTAAGTTAGCAGTGTTGTTACTATTAGTAACCGGACATAGAGGACAAACTATTGTCGCATTATCACTCGATGGACTAGAGATTGATAAGCAGCAGGCAACGTTTGATTTGGCTCAATTGTTAAA
This sequence comes from Branchipolynoe longqiensis, assembly GCA_030323885.1. Classification (NCBI taxonomy): domain Eukaryota; kingdom Metazoa; phylum Annelida; class Polychaeta; order Phyllodocida; family Polynoidae; genus Branchipolynoe; species Branchipolynoe longqiensis. The sequence goes on along the minus strand of CM059193.1, from coordinate 69,422,967 downwards.
GTCAAACAGATTGGGGGACCCGTTATCGACGGTCCATGTAGATCACTTCCCGGAGAACTAGAAGTTATGTGTTGTGTCAGCCATACGGGCATATATATCCAAGACAAAGGACATACAAAATTCACAACAGCTTTTGGTGAGCTTTATTAAGCCACACAAAGCCATTTCAAGAGACACTCTTGCAAGATGGACAATCAGAGTGTTAAAAACAGCAGGGGTTGATACGGAAAGATATGCTTCCCATTCCACCAGAGGTGCCATTGGTTTCCAAGGCACGATTGCTAGAGAATCCTTGCTCATGCAGGCTGGAAGACGGCGAAGTCGTTCGCAAAACATTATAAGAAACGACTAGAGAAGCCCAGCGGCCTTGACATGCGCTTGCTCACCGATTAAAAACAAGAGGTGAGAATGACTTTAAGTATTTGTGAAGGTATAATACACTGTAATGATGATTAGATGATGATATAATTAAGGATACAAAATGAATTACGTAAAGGTCTCCCTAGCTTGAGGCTAGCCTGAGGCTTAATACCGAGGTAAAATAGTATAGTTATACGAGTCTTACCTGGGTATAGGTGATGGATAACTGTTGTTTTCCCGTGGTATAAGACTTGGATAGACGTGGGCTAGGGCCCGCCCACCACACCCTACCATGTCTATTCTGTTATTGTACCAATACGGGAAAATCATAGTATCCATTGTATTGAAAGATCATTTTTATCCTGAATAAGTAGGTAAAGATTGCTGGACCCGGATGTGCTTCCTTCTCCCTAGCCCACGTCTATCCGAGGCTTATACCTCGGGAAAACAACAGTTATCCATCATCTATACCCAGGTAAGACTCGTATTACTATACTATATATATGTAGTAGCGTATCTGATATATATATATATATATATATATATATATATATATATATAAATACGCATGTAAACAATATATATATATATGTATATTATATATATCGTATATATGTATATATATATATATACACATATACACAAAGATTAATCCATACTACCAAACCAGCAACTAAGTATGGCTAATAGCTATCATTCAATAAGTTAATACACTCAATAAATGTAGTTTATCATCACCTCACCCCAACCAACCTACACATCAACCAACTGCACACAACCAGACGGGATAGCCGAATGAGTTAGAGCGTCCGTCTCCCGTGTTGGTAGACCATGGGATCGTGGATTCGAAACCGGGTTGAGTCAAACCAATGACTTAAAAATTTATACTTGTCACTTCCTAGCCAGGCGCTTGGCATTATTAGGATAGGGCAAGGACTGGTTGCCTCAGTGTCAGGATAATGTGACTGAATGAGATATCAGGTCATGGTGCTGGCGGCCTGGTCTCCCAGTGGGGCAGCACTTTAAAGTCGCTATGAGTGCGCACTGTCACAAGTCGGTACCCGTCCTGATATGACCTTAGATGTTGCTAGGATGTAAAACAACAACAAACAAACAACTGCACACAGGCACGGACAACAAACAGGCACCATTGTATTAATAACTCTTCACATAACCATCCTACTGATTAGTAAATTCTCCCATACATTCCTTAGCACTATATACATACACATATATATTATTATATATATACATATATATGTATATATACACAGTAAAACTATATATATATATACATACATATACAGTAAAACCTCTCTAAATCGACCGACCTTGGGACTGACTTTAAGTGGTCCATTTAGGGAGGTGGTCGGTTTAGAGAGTTAGAATATCCTTACAGTGGTATTTTGGGGACCCACATTAAGCGATCGATATAGGGGAGTGGTCGATCTGTGGGGGGTCCGTATAGAGGTTTTACTGTTATATGGGAGTCCTGCGTGACGGTGCCCCATTATATAGGCAGTGTGTGAGATGGCGGTAAGTAGGGATACCCATTATGATGCAGACCCTGTGGGGGTGTGAGGAGGAGGTGCTTACCGGATTCATAATCAGATACATCGTGACCTCAGATGTTGCTAGGACGCAACACCCCAGAAACAACCACCCACCAGCACCTATGCCTGGTCTGGGGAGTTGGAGCCGCAGGTGTGGGATCTCCCACCTTAACAGGGAACCGGACGTGGTGGCCGAATCGGTAGAGCATAGGCTTCCCATGAGGAAGGTCGGGGGTTCGATTCCCAGTTCAAATCAATGACTTACAAAGTTGATGCTTGTTGCTACCTAGCCTGGCGCTCGCCATTACTAGGACAGGACAAGGATTGGTTAGCTCAGTTTCGGGATAATGTGACTGAGTGGGAAACAGGGAAATGGGGTCATATTGCTGGCGGCCTGATTTCCCAGTGGAGCAGCACTATATAATAAAGTCTTCTGACAGTGCGCACTCATGGCAACTTTTTAGTGCTGCCCAATGCGGAAATCAGGGTGCCAGCACCATGACTCGATATCCCACTCAGACACATTATCCGGACACTGAGCTAACCCGTACTTGCCTTATCCTATTAATGCCGAGCGCCAGGCTCGGAAGCAACAAGTATCAATTTGATGAAAGTCATTGGTTTGACTCGACTGGGAGCCGAACTCCTGAACTTTCACACATGCAACCAGCGCTCTACCTATTAAACCACTGTGCCCGGTATTATTTATGCAGAGCAGACGACACAGAGGTTGATGGTGTCGTTAATGGGTACCGTCAGGCAGGACTCCCATCTGCTCATGTGCGTATCAACCCAGACTCAAAAGCATGAATTAATAAAAAATAAAAGGAGATTTGGTCCTTCCGCCGTGACCTCTCATCCCTGCCCCATGCAGTGATATGGGCGAACCCGTGCCTTCTGACGTCACGCATCCAACCTGAAAGTAAAGGAGCAAAAAAACTGGAAGACGGCTGTGGATGCCTGGGGTGGTGGAGCGGATATATATATATATATATATCCTCTGGTGTTACTGACACTGGTCAACATCAGCTGGTGGAGGCGAGGTGGGCCGAGATGGTGCTACCGGTACAGTCGTAAAATATTCCGATATTCAGCATAGGGGGATATGCAAATGTTCTATTACTGATCGGTGTACGTGACCAGGCGAAGGTATGTATGTATACTTCCGAGCGAGTGGAGTGTCAAGCCCCGCACAGGGGTGGAGCGGTGCATGCTGGTCCCACCCCCTTACCCCCCACCCCAGGGGGGGGGGGGTAGGAGGAGCACTACAGAGCTTATTACAGGCGATAAGGGGATTATCACTATCCGTATGGGTTGGTGGTGCCTGAGTGGGATGTAAATAGACAGTGGTGCTGGCAGCTCTGGGTGTGAGTGCACTCAGGGCCTACCCCCTCTGCTGGGATAGGGATCAGCACACTCAAAGGTCAAGGTTGGTGGCCATGGGGCCATACAGCTTGTGGTGGTGGGCAGACCGCTGGTAGCCATGGGGACCAGGAATGCTGGATCGCCGAAACACCTCGGAAATACACTATTAGCATCCCTCTCGTGACTCAGTGGGAAGCAGTGTGTCCCCACAATAACCTAAAACAAATTCAGGTTTTGTGCATGCATTCGGTAAAGTGCATGCTTCCTATGGAGAAGGTTGGGAGTTTAAATCCTGGCTGAGACAAACCAATGACTTTCAAAATTGATACTTGTCACTACCAATCGGTGTTAGGGCCGTAACCATGGTTTGGCTAGCTCCACACGGCTAACTGTGGAAAATCTGTATGCATCAATCGGTGCCAGCGCTAACCACCGACCGTAGCCTAGGCTAAGCTAAACCACTTTCAGAGGAGGGGTAACTGCAAGCCGCGCCGGTTAGTGTGGCGGCCGCTGATATATTAGAGCCAAATCTATTCAATGCGATCATATTTAACAGATTTACATACGCAATAAGTGAAGTTTAATCAAATTGACCCTAAAATCAAACCGTTATTAACGCTCCTGCTGCATTGGCGGGGTTATTCATATTGGCGAATTGACGAATGTAAAGTAAACAAATTGCCGCCGCCGCTTCGACGTCGATATCCATACTGTCACATATCAACAAAACACACATCGTCGCCGCTGCCCCGAATCGGCGGCAATATATTAGGCCCAAATCTATTCAATGCTGTTATATTTATCAGAATTACATATGCCATAACTGAAATTTTATCAATTTAACCCTAAATTCGAACCGATATTAACGCCGCCGCCGCATTGGCGGAATTATTCATATTGTCGAATCTAGGGATTTCCTAAATCTATAAATAAGTACACGGTTAGCTATCCGCCCCGGCTAGTACATTGGTGCATACCACTTGACCTATTTCTCCAACCCACCGCTACCCGGAGGTAGCTATCCCAGAGCTAGCCCCTAGCACCGGCTAAGCCTAACACTGATTGGTGCATACGGCCCCTGGTGATTGGCATTACTAGGGTGTGGCAAGGACTGGTTCGATCAGTATGAGGATAATGTGGCTGAACAGGATAATGGGTCATGGTGCCAACAGCCTAGTCTCCCAGTGGGGCACCTTGAGTATGCCCTGTCACAAGTTGATGTCCATCCAGGTATGGCGATAGATGTTGCTAGGATAAGACTCCAACAAACAAACAACGTGGTAGGCTTTCTACTTATTAGTTCTGACTTAGATTAATCTGATATAGATTAAAATAAAACACGTAGGTGTTTTTTTCCTCCAAGGTATTGCTAATCAGCCAATCGCTAATGAGGAATTTATCACGTGACAAGCCGAGGCTATTCACTCAGTAAAGCGACACTTATCCATTAGCTGGATGAAGGTAATTAGGGTTGCGTGCTGGGGTTTTACATCTGAGCAACATCTAAGGTCATATTGGTCAGGTACCAACTTATGACATTGAACACTCATAGTGTTGCCGCACTGGGAGACCACACTGCCGGCACCATGTCCCGATAGCCCTCTAAGTCAAATTATCCTGACCAGTTCTTGTACTATCCTAGAAGTGCCTAGCGCCAGGCTAGGTTGTCACCAGTATCAATGTTGTACGTCATTGGTTTCAATCGGCCTGGATTCGAACCCCCGACCTTCCGCACGGGAAGCTAGGGCACTTACCGATTCGGGCACTGCGTCCAGTAGGTAATTAGGTTCGTATGGCTTTCTCTCTATCTCTCCGTCTTTCTCTCTCTCTCTGTCTCTCTCTCTCTCTCTGTCTGTGTCTCTGTGTCTCTCTCTGTCTCTCTCTCTCTCCAAAAAAAAACTTTCAGCGCTAGTGTCGCGTAGAGCTCCCCGGATGGGGGGGGGAGGAAGCCGGACCCACCCCACCCAGAAGGGGGGGGGGTAGTAGCAGGACACTTACAGAGATTATTACACGCGATAACAGTCTTATCCATATATATACTATCCATATATATATATATATTTATATTTATATATATGTGTTTGTATGTCTATATATGTATATGTATATGTATTTACACAGGTATACCAGGGTATTATAATATGGCAATTGGCATAAGCAGTAGTTGTAGAACACATATATAAAGACAAGGGAGATAATGCCAATGACGCGCGCTATTCAATCAGTGCAGACGACACAATCAAAGTTGTTTACAAGTCCCTAACAGTGCTGCAGTAAATGCCTACTGACTATAGGGCATGACTCTAACAGAAGGGCGTCGGTTCCATCTTCCAATTTCCTCACATACAGTATGTCGTCTGCTGATGCTCAATGTCATCTGCTAGCGCTAAATGTCGTCTGGTTGCTATAGTGTGTGAGCAGCCTGGATTTGTCACCACCAAGCTACAATTCTTTTTTCATTGAATACAGATTACGCCAAGTAAATATACAGCAGTACCTGTGTAGTCAACGGACCACTCTGCATTCAGACCAATGTTGTCCTGACCAGACGGGATGGCCAAACGAGTCAGAGTGTCTGTCTCCCGGGTTGGTAGATCGTGGTTTCGTGAGTTCGAACCCTGGTTAAGTCAAGTCAAACCAATGACTTAACAATTGATACTTGTCGCTTCCTAGCCTGGCGCTCACCATTATTAGGATAGGGCAAGTACTAGTTGGCTCAGTGTCAGGATAATGTGACTCAGTGGGATATCTGGTCATGGTGCTGGTGGCCTGGTCTTCCAGTGGGGTACCACTATAAAGTCGCCATGAGTGTGCACTGTCACAAGTCGGTACACATCCCGATATGACCTTAGATGTTGCTAGGATGTAAAACAACAACAAACAAAACAGCAGGTATCCTGTCATCAGAGGGACATTAAAATGACACAAAGATGGTTTTCAAATTGAACCATTTTTCGCTTGTGGCATGGATTTGTCGAACGCAAGTGTCGCTGAAGACTGGTGATATTCTTTACACTAAGTTGTTCGCCTTCAAAATTGTGTCATCAATATAAAATTAAGACCAATGTTGTGCCGACATAACAGATGTACTAATCATTGGAGGGACTGTCAAATAAGATAATGACAGTTAGAAACTTATATTGGGTAAATTATCCAAACATGACAGTGCTTCGCCGATCACAGGGATCCCTGAAGACTGGTCCAGGCTCACCAGCCCTTGTCTGAAATCCTTGGGGGCCAAGTTGTATTTCGGAATTCTGAATCTTTCAGATTTCATAATAAAGGTAGTAATAAAACACTCAGGATTTCGCGGATTTCCGAGATTTTTCAATCCCGCAGCACGATTAACATATAGGCCCTACTGTTTTACGCTGCTGCACCATCAGCGTATACTAACTAATATGTAGTGCAGACATCGCAGCACTATCAGCATATACTACTAACACGTGCTTCAAACGGCGCAGCACTATCAGCATATAACAATATGTATGAAACCTGACTTCCGAGAATTTTCCGCGATTCCCTGACAATGCTAACTAAGCCTATGGGAGAATATCAGCATTTCCGCTTTGTTTCCCGGAGACCACTTTCATCCCTGAACACTAATACTGCAGTTAAACCATGCGAATACTCACACAAAGAGGGATAAATGTAGACTGCAAATACTATTAGTTAATTTCTGGTGCAATATGCTGATAATTAAAATAATGGGATAATAATAGACCATAGATACTTTAGTACATTTTATTTCCCACAAAAACATCTGGTAAAACCTAAGCATATATACAACTTCAAACGAACCCTGATATGTCCTTAGATGTTGCGAGGGCGTAAACCTCCCAACAAATAACAATCAGACGAACCCTAATCAAACATAAATATTTCTTCAGAGAAATGTGAGAACATTCAGATTAGGTGAGATAAATAAAGCCTATAAATAATATTACAGTTCATTACATAATGCATGAAAAAACTTAGGTTGTTGGAGCTATTCAGATTTCAGAATTTCGGACAAGGGACTGTGGACCTGTAGGACGACTATAGTCGCGAACATAATTATGTAGTGCTCAACAGTATTGGGTTATGACAAGGACTGGTCGGTTCACCTGCTGGAATAAAGACTCAGTCGGATATCGGGCATATTGTGCCAGACACCGCATCCGGTAGCGAACAATTTTTGAACTGATGTGTGTTTGAATTCCACTCTATACTATTACAGTACAACCCCGTTAACCCAAGCTCGGTTAAACTAAACGATCGGTTAATCCAAACTTTTTTAGGCGGCCCGGCAAAATACTACCATTTATCATATAAAAAAACCAAAGTTGGTTAATCCAAATTATCGGTTAATCCAAACCAAATTGTCGGACCCCAGGTCACTCCGGTATGGTTAAACCAAACTTTCATGTGGTTATAAGGTCATCTGAGACCCCACCGACTTCTGTATATGATAAAAATGGTAGTATTATGCTGGGCCACCGAAAAAAGTTTATACTGTATATACATAAAAAAACAATAATCAAAGTGTCCACATACATTGTATATTACATGTGCAATACATGCTTACTCAAAGTCAAAGCCAAAGCTTGGTTAAACCAATGATCGGTTAATCCAAACAAATTTCTAGGGTCCCTTCAAGTTTGGTTTAACGAGGTTATACTGTACTAAGCATGGTGTTCCTCTTTGTTGCTACATTGCCCGCCATAACTGTCAAGAGGGGCAGCACTATAAAGCTGTCATGTGCGAACAGTGCTACAAGTCAGTACTCATCCAAATATGACCCCTGGTGTTGCTACCATGTAAAACACCAAATCAAGAGCATACATATGTTGATATGCATATGAGACTGTCTCAAAAGGTGCTAAGCAATATGGGACAAAACTTTGTCCATTGTAACGATCAACATACTATCTGCCTATGCATTTGCTCAGGATAAACTGATTTGTTTTTTACATGGTGCTTCATAATCCCAATAGAATACATATTGATTTGAAGCAAAAGTCCTTGTGTTTTCAGTGTAACCGTTTCTGTGCTGTTTTGTGTCAATCGTTACAATGGACCAAAAAAAAAAGAAGAGTTAGCACCTTTTGAGACAGGCTCATATATATATATATATATATATATATATAATATATATCAAAATTGAGTCAAATATTATATATAAATTACAAAGTTATTATTCACCTGACCGTCGTGTCTGCAGTGATGATTCCGAGCGCTGTAGACCCGACCATGACGTCATCACGTTGCCAGCCACTATCACTACATATTTCAATTACAAGCAGTCACATATCCTTGGTGGTCTAGTGGTTATGGTGCAGCACTCTTACTGCTGCGACTGGGGTTTGGTTCCCGGTCAAAACCATTTTACTTTTCTTTATTCTGTATATGTGTATATTAATTAAAAAAGCTGGCGTTCTGTTAATTGTTGATGGATTTTGACCAAACAAATATTAAAATATGGGGGAATTTAATGGACTTTAAAATAGCACCATTCCCAGTAGAATTTGAGCAGAATTACCCCATCTCCCCCCAAATCCACATTTCCGCATTCGATGAAACATGGCAGGCTGAAAAGTGATCCTGGTATGACCTTAGATGTTGTCAGGACGTAAAACTCCAACGGCCCAACCAACCAACACTATTTTCCCCGACAGTCGGATGACCCGACCATCGGGTTTACAAGATCAATTTTCTTCACACGAGACCCGACAATGTCGGGTCTCGAGTGAAGAAATTTGGTGTTGTTTACCCGACGGTCGGGGCAGCAGTATGACATCTCTTCACTCGAGGCCCGACTTTCGAGTCTTCAAGACCAATTTCCTTCCCTCGACACCCGACCGTCGGGCAAATACTATCAGCCTTTAAATTATAATGCAGAGTCGTCTGTTGAAATGAGGTACGACTGTAACATCAATTTGTGTAAGTCTTAATTTTGACTCACCATTAACTTTTTTTTAGGGCAACTGGTTTTTATCAAAGAAATATTTTCCATTTTTAACTTGAACAAGTTTTGTTACTGTTGGTTTTATTTATCATATACCATTTGTGATTTTACCACAATCGTTTGCTCTTCTGTGCTCTATTTTTACCTGTTTGAAATATGATATTTTAGTCAGCTATGTTTAACCATTGTATGAACCCCAAAAGCCGATGTTTACTTTTTGTGCTGGGGGGTCTGGGGGGGGGGGGGAGTCGTTAAATGAACAAACAAGCAAAACAAACATCAGCCGGGGACCGAGGTAGACCCCCCCCCCGCCCCCCCACACACACACACCCTACCCCGCTCCTTCCCGGAAATCACGCCCTTTCTTGTGCGCATGCGCTGTGCTAGCCAATGCCTGCACAGCATGAGAGGCGGGACGCTAATGTTCCCGCAGCCGATTCGATTACCCACCACCGCTGACCTCTGACCTCTGACCTCTGACCTCTAACTAGCCCCGGACCCGCTCTGAGCCACTCAGATCAAGATACCCCCGACGTGTTGGTCTGACATACTGGAGAAGAGTGAGGAAATATGATTTTTAAAAATTTTTGTTAGTGATAGTTTGTTTATTAATATCATCACGGTTAAGTGCATGCATTTGTTTTCGCTGTGGTACAATAGTGGTCATAATCCATATGGATTGATTTCCTTTATAGTCAATAATTTCTGTAAACTTGATTACCAATGCGCAGAATCTACAATAAAACGGGGTAACAAAATGGCGTATCGCAGCGTGTTTACATTATAGATTAGGTGTTGTTAACCCGGTCGCACTGTTAAGCTATTTCTTTCCGCCCCAGGGAAAATGGATCGGCGAAGTGCTACTAATGCGCAAACCGAGAGTAGGGCTTACTAACGAATCGCCGATTCGTCACGTGACGCGTGGAGACGCTTCAAATCCGATGAGAGATGACATTAAGCTTGTGTCTCCTTTTAATAGGCAAATCTGAGACACTAATGCATAGGAAGATCAGATATATACATACATATATGTATGACTATATATGACTATATATATATATATATATATATATAATATAAATATATATATATATATATATATATATATATATATATATATATATTGGTGACTGGTACAGGTGTGACCTAGCGGTTAGCAATGCAGGCACAACTAGGTGGCGGCGCCACCAACCAGTCGAGCCTGACCAGTAGATGACTGGTGAAGTGTCAGTTTGACATGATCCAACCAGTAGAAGACTGGTGCTGTGTCAGCTAGGCATGCATAGTAGATGACTATTCAGAGTTAATCCAGCTTCTGGATAATTATACTTGTATAATGGCTTTTATAGCATATATATATATAATATCAAGAGAAACCTGAAGCTGAGAGACATTAAGACTGACTCATGGACATCACTCTCACAGCAGAGAGCTAAATGGAGAGCGACAGTCAAGTAATGAAAACAGTCTTTGTCGCATAATGACTGACAGCATGATGATGATGATATATATAATATATATACATATATATAAGACATGACAGTATTTCGCGCCACTAGTAGGGTTGGGTGGGGGTATTGGTGCTCCCTGGCCCAACAGTGAAAAGGGGTCACCCATAAAGTAGTACACAACATATGGGTGATCATGCCTTTCATGCCTTTATACTCGCATAATTCTTATACATCACATATATATTATATATATCAAGATCATATATATATCTATATTTATAGTTATATTTATATATTATATATATACATATATTTGTGTGCATATGAGTCAGTCTCATGAAAATGGGCCAATCGGTGCATGGGGGAAAGATGTCGCCGTCGACCATTGGATGTCGGCATCGAACGGCATGATTATAGTTTAGCATTGACAGAGGTGTTGGAGAGTTCTTAAATTGATACTGAATGTAAAGATAGAGAAAATACAACTACCCTATTTGTTTATAGAATAATTTAATATGAAACAAAGAAATGCACTACGCTACACTTTAACAATTGTGACGCCGACATCTGTTTAATTGACCAAAATCGCTCTTTGAAAATAGAAACCATTTAGACAAATATATTGGTGAACCCTTTTTTTTTAATGGGTTTCCCTCAATGTGTACAGTCCATAGGATTTTGTAAGGAAATCTCCATACATGCAGTCTCATTTTTTTAACACTCCAGGACCAAATGGAAATTTTATCTTATTTCTTCTTGTTTTTAGGCGACAGATAAGATTTCCTATTTTTAACATTTTTAAATATTTGTAGCCATGGTTTTCACAGCATTGTTCCTTACAACCTTTTCCATGCGGGAAACTTTAATCCAGAGTATTTTGGAGATGCATTCACACTCTTTTGTGCATTTTGTTATTAAAACCACCAATTGGCCCATTTTCGTGAGACAGGCTCATATAAAGAAATGCCAATATTGATAGTTTGATTGATGTATGGAAGCAATGTCAAGATGAATATGGTACCAACGAGTTGAGACAGCTGAAACGCAGTGTGATATAAGCTATTCTGCGAACATGTCAGTGATTAGACATATGACAGACCGAGTATGTGCAAGCCTATGATATGTAAATAAGAGTAGGCTAGTCTAGTAATAAGAGTAGAAACAAAATAAAATATATATATACCAAGAAAATAAAAAAAAACTAACATAGACTACTAACCATACTAAGCAACTATCTACCTGCCACGGTAATGCAGGCAATTAATTACCTTATCAGCTGCTACTGTATGATAAGATAACTCCACCACTACAGTTGGCCAGCATTGAAAACAAGGCCGAGTACTAGAGCTTATATGCTATGGGCAGTATAAACACAGCTTCAATAAAAAAAATATATTAAAAAAAGTATGCTATGTGTGGCACGTGTCAGGAGGCTAATAATGTATGGAAGATAATATCTGACATTATGAATTGAGTGTCAGATGTATGGGGTTTTGAGATCAATACGCGATGTATGTATGCGGTGGTGGGCATTCAAAACACAATTCATGGTGTAGGCTAACGCTATAAACTCTGCCTGGTCCTATTTAATGTGAAAAGTTTGTAGTCTCGCATATTTCATCAACCAGACGGGGTGTCAGAATGAGTTAGAGCATCCATCTTCCGTGTTGGTAGACCGTGGGATCGAGTCAAACCAATGACTTCAAAATTGATACTTGTCTCTTCCTAGCCAGGCGCTCTGCATTATTAGGATAGGGCAAGGACTGGTTGGCTCAGTGTCAGGATAATGTGACTGAGTGGGATATCAGGTCATGGTGCTGGCGGCCTGGTCTCCGAGTGGGGAAGCACTATAAAGTCACCCTGAGTGCGCACTGTCACAAGTCGGTACGCGTCCTGATATGACCTTCGATGTTGTTAGGATGTAAAACAACAACAAGCAAACAAACATATTTCATCTTCCTGTCCAGCAAATCTTGGGTTCGATCCCCAGCCGCGGTAAAGCAAATACCTGCAATATTGATAACTGTCAATACCTTGGCCGGTGATTGAGATTACTAGGATAGGACAAGGTCTGGTTTGCTCAGTTTCCGGATGATGTGACTGTGTGGGAAATCGGGTCATGGCAGCCGGCGGTCTGGTCTTCCACATTGGCAGCACTATGAAGTCGCCATGCGTATGTACTCTCACAAGTCGGTACCTGTCCTGATATGACCTTAGATGTTGCTATGATGTAAAACAACAACCCTATAAAGACTAATGGAGCCAATACACCTATAAAGGCAATTACTTATTTGACTTGCTTAATACATTACACACTCCTAGCTGGCACCGGCAAAGAGAAGGAGAAAGCCGAGTTGGAGAAGAAACCAAACTTTATTCCCACGCACAGCCAAGATGATTTGATGGACAAGCTGATCATTGTTTGTTTGTGATGTGTTGAACTGTGGAGGGTGTCTGGCATAGGGAGGAAGTCATGCGTATAAAGTATAAATGAAACATAATACAAACTTTGAATTGATAAGAGGATAGAAGTCAATCCAATGACTGTACTTTTTTGGGCCATCAGTTTCTTGTTATTTGTGGTTTAAATGTTATCCCGTTGATCAATGTATTTTTTGTTCGCTTTGGTGTTTTGTTTCACCCGATCAAGTGGAGGTGTGGGTGGGTGGACAGAGAAAAGTTGTGATGAGCCAGGCAGTGTGCGGTAGACAGACTGAGGAGAGTGGGTTGGTGTGTGAGGACGAGTGGTGGAGTGAGGTCGAGTGTGATTCATTGAGGAGATGGGTCACTCTCCTGAAAACTGGCCAGAAGTGTCACATGGAGAGGTAAAATCTAATATTTGAATTTTTTTATATTTTTTGGTTGCAAATGAAAGCTGGAAATCTCCCCTTTACATCTATGTAAAATATAAATTGATGAGATAAGAAATAAAGGTGTAGTCCATGATTAAGCTATGTCTTATGGCAGTATAACATGTGTTGCTCACGTGTAACACATGTGTAGGACACCACACAGTCTGCTTAATACAAATCTAAGCAGAATTAAATAATTTCGTACTTAGAAGCATATTAATCATGGCATAATATACAGAAATATGTAGTGCTTATATTGATTTAAAAAAAGTAATTCCCAGCCATGCTTTATTCACTGAATAATTAGTGTACAATATTTGTGTGGCATCCAGACATCACTGGTTACACATGTGATGGAAATTTGTAATGTTATTTCTGAAGACATCAAATTTTTTTTTAATTTAAGGGATTTAGCGGGATGGGCGGGCGGACAAGGTTGTATAATGTGAGTCGGGCTTTTCAGGGGTGGGCAGGCGGACAGTGTTGTATAATATGAGTCGGGTTTTAAAGGGGTGGGCAGGTGGACAGTGTTGTATAATGTGAGTCGGGCTTTAGAGGGATGGGTGGGTGGACAGTGTTGTATAATGTGAGTCGGGCTTTTCAGGGGTGTGCCCACGGACAGTGTTGTATAATATGAGTCGGGTTTTAAAGGGTTTGGCAGGCGGACAGTGTTGTATAATGCGAGTCAGGCTTTAGAGGGATGGGCGGGCATACAGTGTTGTATAATGTGAGTCGGGCTTTTCAGGGGTGGGCGAGCGGACAGTGTTGTATAATGTGAGTCGGGCTTTAAAGGGTTGGGCAGGCGGACAGTGTTGTATAATGCGAGTCGGGCTTTAGATGGATGGGAGGGCGGACAGTGTTGTATGATGTGAGTCAGGCTTTACAGGGGTGGGCGAGCGGACAGTGTTGTATAATGTGAGTCGGGCTTTAAAGCGTACCACGCTACTTCTACCGGACACACACCGAGTACATCCACTCATATCCCGCCGCTGACCCCTGGCTAACCCCTGGCTGACCCCTGGCTGACCCATGCCTGACCCATTACTGGCACTCGGGCAGGGATGAATGAGGAAGCAGAGCTGGGAATGACATAACTTTATTTTCATGACAATCTCGTCCAACAGCGGTCTCGTTTACAGTATTTTTCGTTTGAGCATGCCCGCAGGCCAGGTCTTGACATGAACATGAAGTTATGCGAGTAGAATAAATGTACTGGTAAAGAACATATGTACAATGGTTTTTATGAACGTAACATTTCATGAGGTGATGGAGGTAGATCACCATATATGCAGGCAATATATCTGAATAGATCACAATATAGCAAAACAATATATATATATAGACAATATATGATGGTAATAAGTGGAGTGAGTGAGAAGACTCATCCATGGTATAAGTAGTGATCATGTGGATCAGTGGGGTTTATTTATAGTAGTTGATCAGGTTGGTTGATCTAATGGAGAGATGTATATTAGGATAGTGATGAGTGGCTAACAGGAGAAGTTATCCTATTGATAGTTTTAGGATAATGACGGGGAGGTGCTTTTTGTATCATTACATGTTTTTTGTTTTTATTTGTCTCGTAGTGTTTTTATTTATATCGAGACACTGCTTTTGCGTGGAGGTGTGTAGGTGCCGAGCGTCAGTGGAGGAGTGAGGAGGTGTGTGCGACACGGAGTCGGCGGGAGAGTGAGGGAGGTGGCCTGTGATTGGGTGAGAGGATTAGCCCATCAGTGGCAGTGGTGGGGTGGTGATTGACAGGTGGGCGTGGCTGCTTCACTGGCCTCCTCCCCCTGCCCCCAGTAATGACAGCAAATGACCACCTCCGTGGACATTTAACTCACTTACTTTAAATGCAGGTGCGTTGCCATGGCGATAATCTCTCGTTACGACCCGTTACAACGCTGGCGCGACCGGCACCGCTTTACGGTCAACTTCTACACTCACACTATATCGCGCAAAGAGCAAATACGTGTCCCAGCGTCCTCTCCACTTCCGGTTCGTCTTCACCCCGCGAGACGCTGCATTATGAGCGGCTTCATAGTGCATTTACCATTGTAAGTCCGTGTATCCATATGTGTATATATATATATATATATATATATATATATATATATATACTACGCGCCGACCACATATTTGAATCAATGTATCGTATCGAGTGGGACGGTTGGAGGTTGGCGTCCTTTTGGCGGAAGGAGGTTGGCGGCGAACGCTGGCTCTCGTGTGACTGGGGTATTACACACACACACACACATATATATATATATTTATGTACGCGGTATATGCAGGTATAGAGTGCACACGATCCTCTCCCTGGGGCTAATTCATTGACCATTAATATTGCGGGTTCGATCCGTGAGTCGGCGCTGCGATCGCCGTATATCAGGCGTGCTGTTACCATCACAGTTATTTGTGGTACCAGCCTCGTTCTGATGTGAATGCTGTTCTTTGTTGTTTTGCATCCTGGCAACATCTAAGGTCATATCAGGACGGGTACCGACTTCTGACAGTGCGCACTCATGGTGACTTTATAGTACTGTCCCACTGAGATACAAGGCCATTGGCACACTGGCCCAATAATCCACTCAGTCACATTATCCTGACACTGAGCTAACCAGTCCTTGCCCTATTCTAGTAATCCAAAACGTGACAAGTATCGGTTTTGTAAGTCATTACTTTGACTCGACAAGGATTTGAACTTCCAACCTTCCGCAGTAAAGTTGTGTTGGACAGATTTGTGTGTGAGGCGCTGGTGTATGTAGTAGTAAGTAGTAGTATATGGAAATGGCAATTTTCTAAAGGGAAATTACGGAAATCAGGCTGAATTTGTTTAAGCGCTTAAATTTCTCCAAGAATATTGGATGCTAAAATAACCCATGTGTGAAGGAGTGCACGGTTCTTGTTGCATATCATAACTGCCTGGCAAGATGCGCAGTTGAAATAATGGTAGGTGTCTCTGAAGCAAAATGAGCTGAAAACTAGAATGAAAATGCAGTACAATATGAAAGCTAGGCTCTGCATCAATCCCGTTGTAAAATATTCTGATTTGCGGCATTGGGGGGAATGCAAATGTTCTATTACTAAACAGGTGTGCGTGACCAATTGCATGTATGTGTATATATGTGGGTGCTGGTGGTGCCTGGGTGGGATGTGAATAAACATAGTGGTGCTGGCAGGTCTGGGTGTGAAGGCAATATAATGTTGAATTGTCATTATATATATATATATTCAAGGTCTCTTACTATATTGAGACGTTGTGTATATATCTATGTTCTCTGCTATATTCCGGACTCGTGCACAGTCCTGTTTCAATATAGTGCTGCCATCTGGTGGAATCCATTTGTACCATTATGCGGTAAACCATATCGGAGTTAACAACACTTGTGGTTTTGTGACTCAAAATGGATGCCACTCGTGTCAAAGTGACCAAAGTTAGTAAAAACCATCAAAGTTAATATGAGATGTGTATGGTAGGCAAAAAAAAAACATGGTATTAACAATCCACATATGGCGAAGCATCAGTGGAGTATGATGATGCACGTTGGCAGCACCGATTAACGGAGGAGTAGTGATCAGAACAACGCTAACACTTAACCACAGTTCGGTACTATATATATATGATAATTTTACCTCGGTATACCGCCTCTGGCTAGCCGCAGGCTAGGGAGAAGGAAGCACATCCGGGTCCAGCAATTAGCATAAGTGACTCACAACGGGAGGACGTTTGTGAGTTGCTCCAACAGGATTTATCTACTAAGACTACTTATTCACAAAGTAAGTAATGGAATCTTAGGTTAAACTGTGTATGATGCTTTATAGCATCACATTATGAAAGTTCAGAACTTTCTCAGGTCCCTTTTGGACTTTGTACGTGTTTTTTACTTGAGGATAGAACACTGGGTGCCGCTGGCACATACGAAACCGATAGTCCTTTGTTCTATCGACACCTGTTTTTGAGACAGGGAGAAATGGTAACCCGAGTTGCTCATTTCCTAAGAAAATTCTCTTAGGAAATGAGCAACTTCTGGGTGTTTTTTATAGACACCCCAGACCGGTTTTAAGGCGAACCTCCGAGTTTCGTAATATTTTCTCCAACTTGCTGGCGTCGTAGCCCCCGACAAATTTGTTTGGATTAACCGATAATTTGGATTAACCAACTTTGGTTTAACCAACTTTTTTATATGATAAATGGTAGTATTTTTCCGGGCCGCCGAAAAAGTTTGGATTAACCGATCGTTTGTTTTAACCGAGCCTGGTTTACTGGGGTTATACTGTATATGACTTAAATTTTGTTGGTGTTTTTATGATGTTTGTTTTTTACATTAGTTGATTAAACAGAGATAATTTCAATGAAGGATAATTGGTCTTCCTCATTTCACTGCTCCTTGCCCTATCCTAGTAATGCGGAATTCCAGGCTAAGTAGTGACAAGTATAACTGCTTACATCATTAGTTTGACTCAGCTAGAGTTCAAACACCAGGGTTTCTAATCTCATACCCTACCAAAACGGGAGTCGGGCACTCAACTCATTGGGCGTCCGAGCGGGACGTAGCTCAGACAGTAGAGTATGTGTCGGTCTATGTGTGGGTCATGCTGTTTGGGATATTTTCCGTTCCAACCAGTGGTCCACAACTGATTCATCAAAGGCTGTGGTATGCGCTGTCCTGTCTGTGGGAAAGTGCATATGAAAGGCCCCTTGCTGCTTATTGGAAAGAGTAGCCTATGTGGCAGCCACGGGTTTCCTCCAAAGATATATGGGTATTTGTGTGTTTGGGTGTTTTGTGTTTTGTTTTGGGTGTTTTTGTTTTTTTGTTGTGGGGTTTTTGGTTGTTTTGGTGTTTTGTTTTTTGGGTGGTGTGTTTGTTTTTTTGTGTTGTGTTGTGTGTTTTGTTGTTTTTTGGTTTTGTTTTTGTTGTTTTTTGTTTTTGGGTTTTGTTTGTTTTGGTTTTGGTGGTTTTTTTTTGTGGTTTGTTTGTTTGTTGTTTTTGGTTGGTTTGTTTTGTTTTGTTTTTTTTTTTTGGGTTTTTTTTTGTTTTGGGTGTGTGTTTGTGTTTGTGGTTTTGTTTTGGGGTTGGTTTTGTTTGTTTTTTGGGTGTGGTTTTGTTTGTGTGTTGTTTTTTTTTTTGTGTGGGTTTGGGTTGTTTTGGTTTGGGTTTTGTTTTGTGGTTGTGTTTTGGTTTTGGATATATATATGTTAGAATGACCATATGTTTGACGTCCAATAGCCGAAGATATGAAAATCAATGTGCTCTAGAGACGTAGTTAAATAAAACAAACTTTACTTTTTGTTGTCCTTTTGTTGCCGATTTTAAATTTAGAATTGTCAATTTAGTCAGTTTTAAGAAAGAAGTTAGTGAACATGTTCGGTCTGTAACTAACGAAACACAAATAATCACAATATGGTGCATCTGGACGAGGTTTGGGCAATTTTAGTTACTGCAGCAGTCCTATCCTATTAATGCCAAACACCAGGCTAGGTAGCGACAAGTGTCAATTTGATAAATCATTGGCTTGACTCAGCTGGGATTTGAACTCCCGAACTTCAATGCGGGAAGCCTTCTCTCTACCAATGTGACCTCTGCGTCCAATGTGTGTTAATGTGTGTGTACCCATTTAGACGGCATAGCAATTGAAGCCTGTTTGTGTAAAAGGCATATTAAGTGATGAATCGATCAACAACCCTCGGCAATTTGACTGATGAATCGATCATCTCATCCAGACAGTCTGACTGATGAGTCGTTCAACACATCACGACAATCTGAGTGATGAATCGGTCAACGATGTCTCGATAGTTTAACTTTAAATGATAAATCGATCAGTACACCTCGACAGTCCCAATGATAAATCGATCAACACACTTGGATAGCCTGAGTGATGATTCGATCAACGTGACAGAAGGTGGTGAGGACTTCTTTTTCGCGATGGAATAATTCTAAATACACTCAACATAGCGCTTAGGCCGCAGGGGCCAGAAATCGCCGGTGGTGGCGCCACCGTAGCCCTGAAGTCCCGCAGCTTATGAGTAGGCAGGCCTAGCAGGGCTGTGTTCAGGATCTGTCTCTGATGCCCTGACGTCACGTTAGTCTGAACTGCAAAAGCAGTTTGTCGCCTCGAAAATGGCCACCCCATAGGCGGTGGCCATTTGCAATGGAAAAGCTGCGCTGTGATTGGCTGAAACCATTGGATACAGCGGCCATTTTCGAGACGCTTTTCATCTCCTGTTTGAAATAGGAGGCGTCTCCGAGACGTCTCCGAGATGCACCCTGAATGGAAATAAGCCAAAAAGCATCGCCGAGATGTCTCTGAGACGTCTCCGAGACGTACCCTGAATGCGGCCCAGGTAGCACATTGGTTCATAATTAAATACAATCATCGATTAGAAAATTGGTTTAACAAAAATACCTCCTGCCGTAGATGTATACCAACTATTTTTTTTTTTAAATTTTACCGGACTATATTCTAGGTATGCCAATATTCTGTAGCACCCTCCAGCTGTCGGTGTATCAGTGAAACAGTCACCCACACTGCTGGCACCATTCTAATTCTGTTTAAAGTGTAGGTCATGCATAGCGTACACTGTTATGCAAGTATAAAGATGCCGAAGGGAATATTACTATATTATTATTGTCATGGGGGTGATGATGCAAATGGGAAATATTGTGCCTATAGCGGGACTCGAACCCACATCTCGTTGCATTCCAGGCCAGTGTGCTAACCATTACACCACCTAGGCTCCCTGATATCAACACACTGCCCACGCCTACCTGTCTATGTGGTTACTTGCCTGAGAGGTCAGTGTTGACGACTACACTCGTCCCCCTGGAATTGTAAGTCTTTTAATGCTTACAATTACATACATAAAGGCAATGCACATACACATTCATACACAGGGTAGGTTCAACAACTATACAGCGCGTAGCTTGTATATGATCCTGGTCACGGCACCAGTGCCATGGGGGTGATGAAAATGGGAAATATTGCGCCTAGAGCGGGACTCAAACCCACATCGCTTTGCATTCCAGGCCAGTGTGCTAACCATTACACCACCTAGGCTCCCTGATATCAACACACTGCCCACACCTACCTGTCTATGTGGTTACTTGCCTGAGAAGTCAGTGTCAACTACTACAATATTATATTGTTATTCTCCCTAATAGACCCAACACTGTACCGGTGGCACCTGATGTTGATCAGTGTCAGTCACACTGGAGGATTATGTATTTTGTTACATTCATTGAGTAACAGGTCATCTAAAGTTTTCAACATTTAACGCTCATTCAAAGCATTCGACGGCTATCAGTCACAAACAACTTTTATCATTTAATAAAATGTTGATATTTTTGGACAAACATTATTTTAGTTTTTTATACATTAGCTAATTAAACAGGGGAATTCTTAATTCCAGACGGTTAATCTTCCTCATTCCACTGCCCCTTGCCCTATCCTGGTAATGCCGAGTGCCAGGGTAGATAGCGACAAATGAAGAGTTCAGGTGCAAAAACCACGTAAACGCCAATCCAAAAATTGACTTAGATTTTACCTGAAAGTAATTTTAATTCCCTCTAATTCCACATTGGTTGTGAAGATCTGGTTATGGAGCAGTGAACAATAAATAGGAATATGCAAAAATGAAATTTGTTGAAGGTGTGATTCCAATGTCTGTCTCAATTTTTGAATGGCGTTTACAGAGCTTTGCGCCTGAACTCTTCAAGTATCAATTTTTAAAGTCATTTGTTTGACTCGGCCGGAAAGTTGGCAGCACTCACCTCATTCGACTATCCCATTTGGTGTAAATGTCGGTTATGGTTCAGTCCCACCACGACCTGTCTCACCAACGTTGGACAATGCGTGCCAACGTGTTGGGTTTTTGGGCGAAACATCGGGACGCGTTACCGGTGCGTTGACGGCGCGTTGATGGCGCGTCGGTACACGTCGGTACACGCTGAGTGATAGCAACGTGTGAATGGACACGTCGGCGTGCGCCGGGTGGAGCCAATCGTTTTGTGCTTGCACAAAACTTTCGGCGCGGACCGACACGCTCCGACGGGTTGGAGGGCGTGTTACGGATGCATTACCAGCACATTGATACGCGTTGCCGGCGCGCCGGCGGAACGCTGGCAGAACACTGATCAACGTCGGTTAACATTGGCCTTTTTTTCGCCAAAATGTGACCGTTCCGTCGGCGCGTCGGCAACGTCCCATCGACGGGTAGTGGGCGTGCCATTGACGTTGCTCCAGCGTTTATCGGCGCGTTGGACTTGTTGCCGGGGCGTCTGGACGCGCTGGTGGCGGGTCTGGACATGTTCCCGGCGCGTCTTGACGTGTTGATGGCGGGTGTCTACGCGTTGACGCGGTACTAACACGATACCAGCGCGCTGCCTGTACGCCACCGGCGCGCCACCAACACGTCACCAACACGTCACCAACACGCCATCGGCATGCTAGGCTGTCTGTTATTACAGGTGGGTGGTCATGTTCTACGCTGGCAGTGGCAAGTGTCAATCTGGGAGCAGCGTCTCATTGGGTTCAATAAGTGGAACTATGCCTGCCCTCACGTGACGCGAGCAGCACTGAACGCCGTGCCAGTAATTTACCCGCTCCCTCTCCCTCTCTGCCTGTCTCCTCTCGCTCTCTCCCTCCCCCTCTCTTTCTCTCTTTGCATGTCTCCTCTCTCTCCCTTTCTCCCTCTCTCCCTCTCTCCCACACTCTCCCTCTCTCTCCCTCTCTCCCATCTCCCTCCCCTCTCTCTCCCCTCTCCCTCTCTCTCCTTCCCTCTCTCCGTCCCTCTCTCTCCTCTCTCCCTCTCTCATCCTCTGTCCCCTCTCTCCCCCCTCTCTCCTCTCTCCATCCCTCTCCCTCTCCCCACTCTCTCCCTGCCCCTCTCTCTCTCGCTCCCTCCCTCCCCCTCCCTCTCTCCCTTTCTCCCCCTCTGTCCGCCCCTCTCTCTCTCCTCCTCTCTCTCCGTCCCGCTCTCTCCTCTCTCCCGTCCCTCTCCCTCTCTCTCTCCCCGTCCCTTCTCTCTCCTCTCTCTTTTTCCCTCTGCTGTCTCCTCTCCCTCTTCCCCCCTCTCTCCCTCCTTCTCTTCCCCTCCCTCTCTCTCCGTCCCTCTCTCCTTTCTCCCTCCCCTCTCTTTTTCTCTGTCTGCATTTCCCTCTCCTCCTCTCTCTCTCCCTCCCTCTCTCTCCGTCCCTCCTTCCCTCTCTCTCTCTTCTCTCCATCTCTCTCAATCCCTCCCTCCCTCCCCACTGTCTCTCTCTCTTTTCGTTCAATCTCTGTCTCTGTCTGTCCCTCTGTATCTCCCCTCTCTGGCTCCCTTCGCTCCCTCCCATCTCTCCTTTCCCTCCATCGCTCTCTACCTTCATGGATCTCTTTATTCTTCTCTCATTCCCTCTCTCCGTACTTGACTCCATTTCTCCCATATTCCCCCCTCCATTTGTTCTCCCCTCTGTCGCTCTCTCTTCCCACGATCTCACCCGTTTCCCCCCTCGTTCCCTCCCCTCCCTCTCTATCCCCCTCTATCTCCTCTCTCCTCTTCTCACCGCCTCTCTCCCTCTCCCCCTCTCCCTCTCTCCCCCTCCATCTCCCCCTCCCTCTCCCCTCCCCCTCCCCTCTCCCACCCCTCCCCCCTCTCCTCTCCCCTCCCCTCTTCTCCCCTCCCCTCTCCTCCCCTTTCCTCTCCGCTCCTCTCCTCTCCTCTCCCCCCTTTCTTCTCCTCTCCTCGCCTCTCCTCTCTACTCCACTCCTTCCCTCCTCTCCTAACCTCTCCTCTCCTCACCTCTCCCCTCCTCTCCTCTCCTCTCCTCTCCTCTCTCTCTTCTCCTCTCTCCCCTCTCCTCTCTTCTCCCCTCCTCCCCTCTCCCCTCTCCCCTCTCCCCTCTCCCCTCTCCCCTCTCCCCACTCCCCACTCGCCCTCCCCTCCACTCTCCCTCCTTATGTCTTGCCTACAGTGTATGGAGGTGCCGGCAGCACGGCGGTATCTCGGGTGTCCGTTTTCTAGGTTAGTCATGCAGAAGCCACTGGTGTCGGTCGTGATAGCGCAAATTTCGCGGTCTCCGACCGGTACCAGCCAGCTGTTTGTCTGGGGGGGCCGGTTTCCACCTTGTTGACACTTCAAGATGGCGGCCGGCGCGCCGCGGCGCACACCAGAACGAACGCGGCCCATGCTTACGTTATACCCCTGTCACACTACGACGTAACGAGCGAACGTGAGCCTAACGTGGTGATTTTTTGTCATTACGTTGATGTACGTTGGATTATGTTATGATGACGTCATAATGACGTTAGACTGACGTCGAGCTACGTCACATTATGTCGTGTTACGTCGAGTTACGTCGAGGTTTTGGACATGTTAAAAAATTTTGACATAGCTCGAACATAAGGGTTTACGTTCGCCGTACGTTCTGTTCACATTCAGCGAACGTCAATGACGTTAAACGGACGTTAGGCAAACGCTGCTCACTACGTTCAACTACGTTCCACTACGTTGACCCACATTAAACCAGGTGGAAATGCCCACGCGGCGTAATGGGAACGTCAGAAGAACATCAGGAGAACGTCAGAAGAACTTCAGGATAACGTCAGGAGAACGTACATTCAACATACGTTCAACATCTCATGATGTATGTAACATCACGTAACGTTCTTCCGGCGATGGAATAACGTTCATAACGTTCCGTGAGCGTAATGACATTGTCCTCTCTCGTTGAATGACGGTATGACTACGCTTTACCGACGTTACGCTCTCATCCACTACACTGTATCAACGTTCAACTTGTGCCCAAATTTGCATACTACGCCGAGAAGTTCAACGTTCTTCACGTTCTCCCTAGGTTGACGTCGTTACATCGTAGTGTGACAGGGCCATTACTGCACACGTCATACCTCAGCCCGACTATGACCCCGCATGACCTGCGTTCAACACCCATTTTACTAACAACTCGACAGACGGCACCCAATCGCCAATGCTTTAAGCCTTCTATGTATTTGGTTTGTGTCGTGTCGTTTGTTCAAATGAATATTTCTATGAATATCCATTACCTACTTCAATCAATGGACGTATTCGACTGGGACCTTTCCATCTGCAAAATTTAGGCTCCGCCCACCTGCGCAGTGAACTTGAGGACCAGTCAAATCGCTTACTTGGTGTATTTCAACATGGCTGATCAAGAAAGGTTGAAAGATTCAGTAGCTTCAGCCAATCAGAGCTGTTCTTTTCAATTGCAAATGGCTGCCTCTTATGGGGGCCACCTCTGCAATCGAAAAGAGCCAATCAGAGCTGTTTGTTTCCATTGCAAATGGCTGCCCGAGCCTACACTTTTACCGACCCAAGGGATTTTTAACCTCCCACACCACATAGACATGGTATGAGAGCAACTGGCCTTTGATGATGCTGTAAGTTATCCACAGCGGTGGAAATCCAAATTGGCAGAGGTGGGGGCACGGGGAATCGAACCACTGACCTTCAGATTAGGAGTCTGACCTAGAAAAAAGTCAGACACTCTAACCACTCCGCGACAGAGAACACCACTATATATATATATATTATACGACATGAATTGTCTCACAGCCCCACCTGTCAGATTACTTCTTGAGGGAATTTCATTTATATATTATTTTAAATCACAGATGGTTCTGAGAATTTATTTGGTGTAATTCTGACATCATCACTATTGTTTGCCCAACAAATCCCTCCTAAGTCTTGGACATCACCTCCACAACCCTCCCCCATCCATCTACTCAAACCCACCAACCCTCTACCACCACGACCACGACCACGACCATCACCATGCTGCCGCAGGCGTCTCCAGAACGTGGGTAATTTGACTCAGTTAGTCAGACAGCGTTTTGAGCAAAACACTGAATAATTTAGTGTTGACGAAATCCCCTCATTATGCTCTACTTACAGAACCCACTTTCCTGTTCATTACACAATGTGGTTCTGGTGCCGGTAATAATAATGTCAATCAATTTAAAGCGATACCACAGTTCTGAAAGTAAAGCTTGTTTTATTCAATGATGCCTCTGGAGCGCGTTGATTTTCATATCATCGGCTATTGGATGTCAAACATATGGTCATTCTGACATATTTCTTTGGAGGAAACTCACTGCCGCCACATCGGCTACTCTTTCCGATAAGCAGCAAGGGGTCTTTTATATGCACTTTCCCACAGACAGGGCAGCACATACCACAACCTTTGATGAACTAATTGTGAACCACTGGTTGGAACAGAAAATAGCCCAAACTGCAAATGAGTCCACTGAGCAGGATCGATAGGATGACTGACACCTTCACAGGTGGACACTTTATTTCCTGAGCTACGTCCTGCTCCCCCCACAGTTCAGAGATACCGACCCTGTGACCCAGCAGGGCCCGTATGCATGGATAAGTTTTTATCGGCTCCAGTGTGAAGGACCGGCGCCGGGGTAGCTAACGCCGGTGTTGGTAAATGGGTCACAGGGTATGTACAGGTGCAAAGTACGGTGGTGTTAGCTAAACTAGCAGTTATTTATAGATTTGGGGTATCCCTCTGAGCCTGTTCCCGGCGAGCACCGCTATTTGCCAATATCGCCGCTGATGCGGTGGCGGCGATTTGTTTTGTTTATATTCGACAGTATGAATATCGCCGCCGATGTAGCGGCGGCATTAATATCGCTTCGATTTTAGGGTTAATTTGATGAAAATTCACTTATTGAATGGGTTATTCTATAAAATATGATAGCATTGAATAGATTTGGGCCTAATCGGTACCTAACACCGCCCTTAAACCTGCTATGGAGTGCTGTTAGCGTACCCAACCATAAACTTGCGGTGTTTCCGTAACACAGCTCCATACATAGCGACTTTTCGCCGCTAAACTAGAAATCCCATCCAAAACTGGTTTAGGCTCGCTAACAACGCCCCATACATATGGCGCCAGCAGGCCACTAATCAGGCTTCTGGCCAGGCTAGGTTTAGGTGGAAGTTCACTGCATTATTCCATCAAACTGTTTTGCAGTGTACATGTTCGATCAGGGATGTTCTGGAGTGGCGGGGCGAGTTGCTCCTAGTGGTTTATAATGTATGTAATCACTGGTCGAAACAGCAGTGGGTTCTGTTGCCTGCACACAGGTGTGTGAAGGGTTACCATGGTGACTAATTAGGACAGCCACTAGACGGGGTGGCCGAATGAGTTGAGCGTCCGTCTCACTGTTTATGAGATCGGGTGATCCAAGCCCATGAGTTTGTGGGTTCAATTCATCATAAGAAAAGTGGAATTTGTGAGAATTAAAATTACCTTGAGGTAAAAATATTTTATTTTACTGGGAATTTTGGATTGGCGTTAATGTGGTTTTGCACCTGAAACTCTTAAAATATATCATGCATAGCACACATAATACATAACACACATATAACATATATAACATATATAACATATATAACATATATAACACATACAACACATACAACACATACAACACATACAACACATACAACACATACAACACATACAACACATACAACACATACAACACATACAACACATACAACACATACAACACATACAACACATACAACACATACAACACATACAACACATACAACACATACAACACATACAACACATACAACACATACAACACATACAACACATACAACACATACAACACATACAACACATACAACACATACAACACATACAACACATACAACACATACAACACATACAACACATACAACACATGTAACATCTGTAACATAATGTGCATCTGGTAAAATAATATACCTCAGTGATATATTGTCTATTACAGTAAAATATCTCTAAATCGACCGACCTTGGGACCGACTTTAAGTGGTCAATTTATGTAGGTGGTCGGTTTAGGGGGTTGGAATGTGGTTACAATGGTATTGGAGTGGTCTGCACTGACCTCTCAGGTAAGGAGCCGCATAGACAGGTAGGCGTGGGTAGTGTGTTGATATCAGGGAGCCTAGGTGGTGTAATGGTTAGCACACTGGCCCGGAATGCAAAGAGATGTGGGTTCGAGTCCCGCTCTAGGTGCAATATTTCCCATTTTCATCACCCCCATGACACTGGTTGCCGTGACCATGATCCTGTACAAGCTATGCACTGTATAGTTGTTGAACCTACCCTGTGTATGTATATGTAAGTGCATTGCCTGTGTGTATGTAATTGTAAGCATTAAAAGACTTACAATTCCAGGGGGGATGAGTGTAGTGGTCTGCACTGACCTCTCAGGTAAGGAGCCGCATAGACAGGTAGGCGTGGGTAGTATGGTGATATCAGGGAGCCTAGGTGGTGTAATGGTTAGAACACTGGCCCGGAAGGCAAAGAGATGTGGGTTCGAGTCCTGCTCTAAGCGCAATATTTCCTATTTTCATCACCCCAACGACAGTATTGTTGGTACCCAAATAAAGTGATCGATAAAGGCGAGTGGTCGATCTGTGGAGGTGGTCGGTTAGAGAAGTTTTACTGTATATGTACCTATATTGTTCTTAGTTGTATTTAGAGCAATACATTAGTTTTCTGTTAGCAATTTCCAAGATGGCGTTGGAGCAGTTGGAGTATACGCAGACTATGGCTAATTAGTGCACTGATTAGCAATAATCCTCTTCTCTGCTGGGTATCACTAATTGGCAATTTAAACACGCTACTTGCTCGTTGCAATTCGCGGTATTTCTTCGCGTTGTTACCGCGTCGTTGGGGCCCAGAAATGTTGCGGAATCTGATTCTCACCCGCGTTTCATTTGGTGCGACGCATGCACTAACACAAGCGAAAAACATGATTTTTCCACATACACACACGCGCACGCGCACGCACACATGACTGACACTGGTCCACATCCGGTGGAGGCGAGGAGGCCGGAGGTGGTGCAACTGGTACAGTGTTGGGTCTTACGGAGTATAACAATAATGATAATAATTCCCTTATGTATCGTTATACTCAGACAATTCGTTATACATCTATATATGGGTTGTCGGCGTCGATCATTGGATGTCGGCTCGATCGGTATAATTATAGTTTAGCATTGACAGAGGTGTTGGAAGGGCCTTAAATTTATCCTGAATGTAAAGGTCGAGAAAATACAACAATCTTATTTGTTTCTAGGATAATTTAATATGAAACAAAGAAATGCACTACACTTAAGAATTGCGACGCGACATCTGGTAAAGTTGTTGGCGTCGATCATTGGATGTCAGCGTCGATCGGTATAATTATAGTTTAGCATTGACAGAGGTGTTGGAAAGTCTTTATATTTATCCTGAATGTAAAGGTCGAGATAATACAACAACCTCATTTGTTTCTAGGATAATTTAATATGAAACAAAGAAATGCACTACACTTTTAAGAATTGCGACGCCAACATCTTCAATTGACCACCGATTGGACCATTTTCGTGAGGCTAACTCATATATATATATATATATTGACTGGAAGGGATGGCCAAATGAGTTGAGCGTCCGTCTCCCGTTTTGGTAGATCGTGGGATTCAAAACCGTGGGTATGAACACTGGTCGAGTCAAACCAATGACTTACAAATTTATACTTGTGGCTTTCTAGCCAGGCACTCAGCATTATTAGGATAGGGCAAGGACTGGTTCGCTCAGTGTCAGGATAATGTGACTGAGTGAGATATGATGGCTTGGTTTCCCAGTGGGGCATCACTATAAAGTCATCATGAGTGTGCACTGTCAAAACTTGGTACCCATGCTGATATGACCTGAGATGTTGCCAGGACGTAATACTCCAACAACGAACCAACACGATATATAAAATTTGACCATCCGAGTGGGTCGGGAGGCGAGGAAAGGTGGAGCTGTGGCGCCACCTGACGGACTCGAACCCAAATGGACAATAGTTAACCTAGCCAACTCTTAACACCAGGTGGGGCCTCTGCGCCTTCCCCATCACCAGCATATCCAGGATATACGTGTGTATATACCATATATAATTTAGATACTATTGCTACTATAGATACTGTGTATGCTATCAATACATACGCTATATATACTTTATATACTACATACATGTTTTTGCAAAAGAATGGAAGTCTTGCGCCTACAGTCGGATTCCAACCTACACTTTTGCCATAATAAGTTGAGTGTCCGTCATCTGTTTTGGGAGTTTGGGGGATCCGAACCCATGGGTTCGTGGGTTCGAACCCTGGTCGAGTCAAACCAATGACTTAAAAATTGATGCTGGTCGCTTCCTAGCCAGGCACTCAGGATTATTAGGATAGGCCAATGACTGGTTGGCTCAGTGTCAGGATAATGTTACTGAGTGGGATGGGATGTCAGGTCATGGTGCTGGTGGCTTGGTCTCCCACTGGGGCGGCACTATAAAGTCGCCATGAGTGCGCACTGTCACAAGTGGGTACCTGTCCTGATATGACCTTAGATATTGCTAGGACGTAAAACAACCACAAGGAATCACCTGTGGAGGTAAATGCACCTCATTACGCCAGTGCCCCTGGAACTTTTAGTACTCATAATTACAATTACAAATATCCAGGTAGTGCATTCAGAGTACATTTATAAACAGAAGCTCAACACGATACAGGGCATAGCTTGTACAGTATCCTGGTCACGGCTACAATGTTGTGTGAAGGCTGTTTTGCATTTGACGGGAAACATTGCATATAGAGTGGGATTCGAATCCACGCTTTTACAATTGCTGGGAATAGCTTCCTAACAATTACATTAGAGTACCTAGGCTTCATGATGCAATCAACCTGCACATGCCTACATGCCTCATCTGGCGAGGTTGACCAGATGGGATGGCCGAATGAGTTAGAGCGTTCGTCTCCCGTGCTGGTTGATTGTGGGGTCATGGTTTCGAACCCTGGTCGAGTCAAACCAATGACTTAAAAATTGATACTTGTCGCTTCCTAGCCACGCACTCGGCATTATTAGGACAGGGCAAGGACTGGTGTGCTCAGTGTCAGGATAATGTGACTGGGTGGGATACCAGGTCATGGCGCTGGCGGCCTGGTTTCCCAGTGGGGCAGCACTATAAAGTCGCTATTAGTGCGCACTGTCACAAGTCGGTACCCATGCTGATATGACCTTAGATGTTGCTAGGACGTAAAACAACAACAAACAAACAAATCTGACGAGGTTAGTGCACCTCAGTATGCCCTCAATCCTGCCCTCAATCCTGCCCTCACTCCTCCCCTCACTCCTCCCCTCACTGCTGCCATCACTCCTGCCCTCACTCCTGCCATCACTCCTGCCATACCTCCTCCCATCACTTCTCCCCTCACTTCTGCCCTCACTCCTGCCCTCACTCCTGCCATCACTCCTGCCCTCATTCCTCCCCTCACTCCTCCCCTCACCCTGCCATCGCTATATACTACAACTAATATTAGTAATAATATTCTATTAAATAGGGAACTGAAGATAGATAGTGTCCTTGTTTATATTCCCATAATAAATTATAGAACACATAAATTCTAGGCTACATAACAAATAACGAAGAACAACAGACTGAAGATGGCTTGGACAGTTTAATGCGTCACTGGCTGAGCATTACAAGATCTACTGGTAAAGTTTGAAATTTGTCTAAGGAATCCTCGTTTGCCACCCACCCCTCCGGAAGTCGCCGATGGTGGTGCACCAGACGCGACCGATACAGACTAAATGGAAGTGGGGCATCGAGTGGACCATAATAATACACACATATAATTCTCAATACATATTTTAAAATATCGCTACCAATTTTCCTCCGCCGATTTATATATGCTAAGGTTATTGTCATCAAACAGCCGACACACAATAGTGACAGGTTTGATAAAGTAGCAGAGATTGGAACATATCAAGAGACCACCTGATGCTACCTGGTTGTCATGGCAACTCCTGGTGGGTTGGCCCTGAGATGAGAACATGTATTAACGAAGGTGTGTAGGGGAGGGGGCACACAGTGTCTCCTATTTAATAGAGCTGGTGATAGTTCCTGTGTGAGGTGTCGATGTTTTTTTTTTTGTTATTTTACATTCTAGCAACATCTAAGGTCAAATCAGTGTTCAGGACAATGAGGGGTGAGGTTGAACTATCGGCAGTGTGTGCTGTTAACTAATCCCTACCGGATTCTTATGATTCTTATGATTCTTATGATTACTATAATTACTATGATTACTATGATTACTATGGTTACTGTGGTTACTAGGATTACTAGGATTACTATGGTTACTTTGATTACTATGGTTACTATGGTTACTATGATTCTTAGGATTGCTATGATTGCTATGGTTGCTATGGTTACTATGGTTATTATGATTACTGTGATTACTATGATTACTATGATTACTATGATTCTTAGGATTACTAGGGTTACTAGGATCACTAGGGTTACTAGGATTACTAGGATTATTATTATTAAGTACTACTCTTGCTATTATTGTGACTTTAAATACTACTCTTGCTATTATTATTATTATTATTGTTAAATTATTTCTATCAACAAACAAAGTGTTTATTATTACTGTTAAAACTTATTTGTGTATAAAGTGTGTGAATTGCGCGTAAAGTGCGTACATATAGTATATTAGTATGCGCATGTGATTTTCTGAAGGAGCGGCTTGGCATGTAGTGGTATGTGAGTGTATCTGGGGTGGGAGGGGATGCACGACATCAATCACTTAATTTTCCTCCCCCATCCCACCCCCACCGTGTCGACGACGAATTATTAACACATGGGGGCCTAGCTGGCAGCGATTTGTTAGCACACGGGTCTCCCCAGTTTTGGAAAATGATCGGCGAATTGTTAGCCGAGGAGCGCAGTAAATTTGAGGCGACTGAGGCTTACCCGGTTTGTTAAAATGGTCGCTAAAGTGTTAGTTTGTTTGTTGTTGTTTTATGCCCTAGCAACATCTAAGGTCATATCATGATGGGTACTGACTTGTCACTGCACACTCATGATGATTTTATAGTGATGCTCCACTAGGAGACCGGGCCACCACACCATGACCTGATATCCCGCTCACTCACATGGTGACATTATCCTGATACTGAGATAACCGGTCCTTGCCCTATCCTTGTAATGGCAAGTGCGAGGTTAGATGGCAGCTATTATAAATTTTATAAGTCATCGGTTTGACTCGGCCGGGAGACGAACTCTCGACCTTCCGCACGGGAAGCCTGCGCTCTATCAATTCGGTCACCAGGTCGGTCGAAGCGTTAACAGGTGATGAATTGTTAGCACACGGGCAGTATCTCCCGCTAATTGTGAGCAACACGCCAAATCTTACCTTTTTTCGGTAGAGCGCAGACCTCCCATGCGGGAGATCAGGAGTTTGTTTCCCGGTCGAGTCAAACCAATGACTTACAAAATTGATACTTGTCGCTTCCTAGCCTGGCGATTGGCATTAATAGGATAGGGCAAGGACTGATTAGCTCAGTGTCAGGATAATGTGACTGAGTGAGATATCGGGTCATAGTGCTGGCAGCCTGATTATCAGTACTGCAGCACTATAAAGTCGACATGAGTGTGCACTGTCACAAGTTGGTACCCGTCCTGATATGACCTTAATTAGATGTTGCCAGGGCGTAAAACAACAACAACCAACCAACCCTTCCCCTCACCCCCAAAACAAACTTCGGTGAATTCTTAGTCCCAGGGCGCGCCTGTCACCAGGGCTTTGGGGCTCGGCGCGGGGTGGGGGTGCGGGGGTAGGTGGAGGTGGGGGAGGTGGGGTGAATGGCAAAGTGGATTTTGCTTGGGCTGTCAAGTGTTAACCCGCAAGCCGGTCTCACCGGTAACCCGGGGTAAGTGCGTCAGGGAGCGGCCCGGGCGTGGCTGCCGGTGTAGCAAGTTCAAAACACTACCCCACAAAAACACTATGGTAGTGTTGTCAACCTAGGTTCGAAACACGATGGTAGTGTTTTCAACCTAGTTAAAGGTAGGTTCAAAACACTACTGTGGCCACTATCCTTAAGTTCAAATCACTACCTTTAAGTTCAAAACATTACTCTAATTTTAAAATATATAATTGCTGGATATTCATTAGTATTTGTAGTAGGGTGAGGCAGTATGCAGTAGGGTGGTGCAGTATGCAGTTGGGTGGGGCAGTATGCAGTAGGGTGGGGCAGTATGCAGTAGGGTGGGGCAGTATGCAGTAGGGTGGGCAGATTGCAGTAGGGTGGGGACGAATGCAGTCGGGTGGGGAAGTGTGCAGAAGTGTGGGGAAGTATGCAGTAGGGTGGGGCAGTAGGGGTTGTTGTTGTTGGTTGTTGTTTTACATCCTAGCAACATCTAAGGTCATATCATCCTAGCAATGCAGTAGGGTGGGGCAGTGTGCAGAAGTGTGGGGAAGTATGCAGCAGGGTGGGGCAGTAGGGGTTGTTGTTGTTGGTTGTTGTATTACATCCTAGCAACATCTAAGGTCATATCAGGATGTTTTACGTCCTAGCAACATCTAAGGTAATATCAGGATGTTTTACGTCCAAGCAACATCTAAGGTCATATCAGGATGTTTTACGTCCTAGCAACATCTAAGCTTATATCAGGACGGGTACCGACTTGTGAGAGTGCACACTCATGTTGACTTTATAGTGCTGCCCCACTGGGAAATCAGACCGCCGGCACCATGACCCGATATACCACTTAGTCACATTATTCTGAGACTGTTCTAGGATGTAAACATAAACACTCAACGTGTCTTTACTACTAATATGTGCTTCAATTGCTGCAGAACCATCAGTGTATACTAATACGTGGTGCAGACGCTGCACTGTCAGTGTAACTACTAAAATGTTGTTAAACACCACAGTACTAGTGTCAGTGTATACTAATATGTGGTGCAGACGCCGGAGCACTGTCAGCGTAACTACTAAAATGTTGTTAAATGCCACAGTACTAGTATCAGTGTATACTAACATGTGGTGCAGACGCCGGAGAACTGTCAGTGTAACTACTAAAATGTTGTTAAACACCACAGTACTAGTGTCAGTGTATACTAATATGTGGTGCAGACGCCGGAGCACTGTCAGCATAACTACTAAAATGTTGTTAAATGCCACAGTACTAGTATCAGTGTATACTAACACGTGGTGCAGACGCCGGAGAACTGTCAGCGTAACTACTAAAATGTTGTTAAACGCCACAGTACTAGTATCAGTGTATACTAATACGTGGTGCAGATGCTGGAGCACTGTCAGCGTAACTACTAAAATGTTGTTAAACGCCACAGTACTAGTATCAGTGTATACTAATACATGGTGCAGGCGCCGGAGCACTGTCAGCATAACTACTAAAACGTTGTTAGATGCCACAGTACTATCATTGTATACTAATACGTGGTGAAGATGCCACAGCACTATCAGTGTATATTACTAAAACGTTGTTAAACGCCACAGCGCCATCAGCATATACTAACACAGTAAAACCTCTTTAAATCGACCGACTTTGGGACCGATTTTAGGTGATCGATTTAGGGAGGTGGTCGGTTTAAGGAGTTAGAATATGGTTACAATGGTATTGTTGAGACCTAAATAAAGCAATTGATATAGGGGAATGGTCGATCTGTGGAGGTGGTCGGTTAGGGAGGTTTTACTGTACGTGGTGCAGACACCGCAACGCATCCAGCGGAGTCTACTAATAGTGCGTGCTTCAATCGCCGCAGCACTGTCAGCGTATAATACGTGCTGCAGAAGTCGTAGCGCTATCAGCGTAACTACTAGTACGTGCATCCTGATATTACCTTAGATGTTGCCAGGACATAAAACTCCCAACAACCAAACCAACTAGTACGTGCTTCAAACGCCACAGCACGGTCAGCATATACCAATATGTATCAGTAGGTTACATTTTGCAGCATTACAGCCCCCACTGCCGTATCATGATAGTGTTTTGAACTTGGGTAGTGTTTTGGACGTACGTAGGGGTAGTGTTTTGAACTTAACAGTAGTGCTTTGAACTTAGGTTCAAAACACTATGTTGTTTTGAACTTAGGTTCAAAATACTATGATAGTGTTTTGAACGGAATAGTGTTTTGAACGTCCTACACCGGCCCTCCGCGCCCCCCCCCCCCTCCCCCGTAGGTCGGTACCTAACGGGCGCGTCAGGAGAGCGCTGGTTGAATCCAGTTCTGTCATCGAAGGTTCTGCCTCCTCTCACCTTTATTACTGGGATTTATTTTTTAATTTTTTAAGTTGCAATTAGGTGGTTCGTCATGATCTACCTTTCTTTAATTTGAAGTGACTTTTACTTTAGGTATATTTTTTGTTGGAAGTTTTACGTCTTGGCAACATCGAAGGTCATATCAGGAAGGGTAGCGACTTGCTATAGTGTGCACTCATTGTGACTATAGTGCTGCCCCACTGTGCGACTAGGCTACCAGCACCATGACCTGATATCCCACTCAGTCACATTACCATGACACTGAGCCAATCAGTCCTAATAATGCCGAGAGTCCGCCGGTTGGAGCCTGGTGGTCAGGATGTATATATAGCAGTATATAAAGTATCAATAATAACAATAATAATAATAATAATAATAATAGAATACCCTTCCACGTCTCTTTTCTCGCATAATACTTATATATCAGATATATATCTATTGCATTTTATATTTATTGATATATGATTTTTTTTTACTAAAATGAAACCAGCTGACACTTTTTTTTTTCTTTTTGTTCAAGTGTTTGTATTTCTCTGAATAACATGTTGTCAGTGCTAATGCACTATAATATATCAAACTGGTGTCGTTAAAAGGGCCACGCTGTTCTACACTCCCTGATTGACAGCCGAATGGATTGGCTTCATAAACCCTTCTTTGTGTGAGCTGTTGCAGTGTGACCTTATTCTATTAGAGCGTCAAAAGGCCGGGAATAGTGGGGGTGGGGGTGGGGGGAGGGGCAAGGGGCAATGCGAGGGGGGGGGGGGTGATGATGGTAGGGGGGAATTTCCCGACTTCATATCCTGGCTGAGACGATGGATGACCATTAACTGGTCCCCAGACCTTCCTGCCTTCTGATGAAGCTCAAAGTTGCATAGTCCGATGGCTTTTCAATCTTTGCATCATTTCCGAGATCAGTATATCGGATTGACTATAATAACGTACTATTCATTATTCCCGAGTCATTTTGATGGAAAATGGTTAATTGTGGAGCAATTTGAGCTGAAAGAACCCAAAATCATTTCGGCAAGCTTGTCAAAAGTATTGTTGTTGTGACTAAGATTCACATCTCGTGATGATCACGTGATGAGGAATGACCTATAATGTCTAGGTAGTCTGGAATCTGACTAATGCCATATATGGTACTGGGAATGAGGGTAGGACTAATAAGGTCATGGGATTGACCTAATTGGTTAGTGCTCTTCCTGCCTAATGGCTGTCTCAAAGTAGTTGCCCAAAGGGATGGAGGTAATAAATTCACTGGTTATTCTGTATATGCTGCTCCAAAGCCTTAGTTAACGCACCAGCACCAAAGTTGGATATATAGAATCAAATGTAGGTAAGTGTTTTGGTTTTGAAAAAAAATGTTTCATCAGACCATGCAACTTTAAATGGTGCTGGGGTGTCGGGGCCGGGAGAGGGGCTAGGGGCAGCTGCCACTCTGAAATTAATGTTTAATTGTCTGATGGTTTTGAGGTTCTGCCATATTCTCTGAGGTAACTATATTAGATTGATCATTGTAATTTATATTACTTCGGTTTGATGCAATTTTTATTTTAAATGGCTGACTTTGGAGATATTTGGAGTGGAAAATGCCAAATTGATTTTGGCAAGCACGTCAAAACTCTGACATGATAGCCTTCAGCAGGAACAGGTTCTATTATTATTACAATTAAATTAGCTTAGTGCCCCCTTACATGCAGACCAAATGCTTGATGAGTGCACCAGTGTCTAAATTACATCATCATCATCATCATCATGGTGTTAGTCGTGATGCGACAAAGACTGCTTTCATTACTTGACTGCCGCTCTCCATTTAGTGCGGTTGTACATTTCATGAAAGCTGCCTGCAAAAGTGTTGAAATGCTGCTGGCTTTTGCAAGTTACCACCGACACTCTCTCGGGGAGCAAATAGAGGTTTCACACCGGCAAGAACATGTCAAGACAGACGCAAAACTATTTGTCCCTGTAGTGGCTAGTCGGGAGATGTTGGGAGTTCCATACATCAACCGCCCTAGATGCTGCCACAGTGACATGGATTTCTGTTTAGGGTTTGCTCCCTTAGCCTTCGGTACCTGTACCACAAGGCAGTGGTTTATAACTCTGCAGGGCAGGGGCGTTAAACTCCCTGAGGTATTGCTATACCTGCAATACCTGCATACTAAATTACATATGTATGATCAAATTTAGGTAAGTGTTTTGGTTTAGAAGATTTGATGCTTTCATCGGACGATGCAGCTTTAACATCGGGACCCCTTAGCCGCTCACGATGAGTTACTGCGCATGCGCACTCTACACTTTACCGTGCACCTACACTGGTCCTTCAACTGTCACTCTACGTGGTAATGGAGCAGAGTAGCGCAGTTTAACAGAATCGATTTAGAATGTTTTAGAGCTTCCTGTTTAGACCGGGGAGGTGTGGGAAGTGGGTTGGTGGGTGGGTGGGTGTGGGGGGGGGGGAGGACAACATAGGGATATATTATTGATGGTGTTTCTCTGGTGATAATTATATAAGCAAGAGAATCATTAAGTAGGTTCACCATGATTGGTGTTTTATCCAATATTAGCAAACAATTCCACAGTTTCAATTCAGTAGACAGTGTCTGGCTGCTAGCCTCAGTGTTTCAACACATGGGGGAAACGACACGTTTAATACATTGGGGGAGCAGGTGTGGCTCAGGCGGTGGAGTGTTCAACAGTGAAGGTGTCAGTCATCCGATCAATCCTGCTCAGTGGACCGATTTGCAGTTTGGCTATTTTCCATTCCAACCAGTGGTCCACAATTGGTTCATCAAAGGCTGTGGTATGTGCTGTCCTGTCTGTGGGAAAGTGCATATAAAAGACCTGTTTCTGCTTATCGAAAAAAGTAGCGGCAGCGGGTTCCCTCCAAAGAAATATGTCAGAATGACCGTATGTTTGATGTCCAGTAGCCGATGATATGAAAATCAATTTGATCTCGAGGTGTTGTTAAATAAAACAAGGTTTTTGTTTAATAAATTGTATAATAATGACAGCAAATTAATGTAGTTATGGTGGTGGGGATGGCAATAATAATTATTACTACCGTTACTACAATAATTGTGGTAATTATTATAATACTTATCATTCTTATTTATAATACTTATAATACTTTAAATACTTTTAATACTTATGATAATGATAATATTATAATGATTAAAATGATCATACTAGCAATAATAACTGGGTGACTCTCCTGAAAACGGGCCAGAAGTGTCACATGGAGAGTTGGAAATCTCCCCTTTACATCTATGTAAAATATAAATTGATGAGATGAAAAATAAAGGTGTAGTCCATGATTAAGCTATGTCTATAACATGTGTGTCACACGTGTAAAACCTGTTTAGGACACCACACAGTCTGCTTAATAAAAATCTAATCAGAATTAAATAATATGATACTTAGAAGCATATGAATCATGGCATAATATACAGAAATATGTAGCGCTTCTATTGATTAAAAAAAGTAATTCCCAGCCATGCTTTATTCACTGAATAAATAGTGTACAATATTTGTGTGGCATCCAGACACCACTGGTTACACATGTGACGGAAATTTGTAATCGTATATCTGAAGACGTCACATATTTTTCTTTTTAATTTAAGCATGCATACATGTTAATAAATACTTCCTTTTTGATATTGGAACTGTTTTGTTTGATATATCAATGCAATACAAGATGTTAGTAAGGATTCAACGATGTCCCATATGTCATGTTACAAATGGCTGACTGTAAAAACAAATTCTTTTGTACAAAAGCACTTCATAACTAAAAGGACCAAAGTTGCACACAGTTTATTTTATTTCCCTTATTTCTTTCATCAAATCTGAACATGAATATGAAAAGCATAAGGAAAAAACTAAGTAGGAAGTTTTTTTATTGATATTTTAAAATCCCATCCCATGCTGACCAGTTTTCAGGAGAGTGACCCAACTATAATGATCATAATAATTATAATAATTATCATGATTATAATCAGTGTTATTGTTATACTTGTTACTAATGTTATTATGTTGTTGCCTGAGAAAGGTAAGACGGTTTTATTTTTATTGTACCTTTGTTGTCAATTTTTCACAGTCATTTTCCTCCTTTTATTTTTTAATAAAAGAAATCCAACACATCCCTCGTCAAATAAGAAAATATATCAGAACATAAAACTAAAAATTGTATATTATTGTTGTCGCCTGAGAATTACGAGGAGGTCTTATGGGTTGTTACAATTTTGAGGGGGATTGCGATTTATTTTCCTCCTTTTAACAAGTTTGTTTAATAAATCACACATTTCACACCTGTTCACACCTGTCTCTTCACACTTCCTTCCTCTTCCACTCTTCCACACACGCACACAGACACACACACACACACACTTCATGCTCTAAGTCCTTGAGGAAGTAAGGCTTAGGTAAAGCTTGTTAAGGGGCGCATGTCTGCTTTCGACACTCTACGCCATCCCACACGAGGGAGTGGGCTGAGCTGGATATATATATATATATATATATGAGTCAGCCTCACGAAGATGGGCCAATCGGTGGTTAAGTGAAGATGGTGGCGTCGCAATTCATAAAAGTGTAGTGCATTTCTTTGTTTCATATTAAATTATCCTAGAAACAAATAAGGTTGTTGTATTTTCTCGACCTTTATATTCAGTATAAATTTAAGGACTTTCCACCATCTCTGTCAATGGTAAACTATTATTATACCGATCGACACTGACATCCATGCTCGACGCCGACAACTTCCACCAATTGGCCTCTTTTCGTGATCCTGACCCATATATACACCCCATACGCTGTGGCCGAATCCGTAGAACACAAGCTTTGTGTGTGGAAGGTCGGGAGTTCGAAACACCTTTGAATCAATCCAATGACTTCCAAAATGTATACTTAACGCTTCCTAGCCTGGCACTCGGCATTACTAGGATAGGACAAGGACTAGTTAGCTCAGGGTCAGGATAATGTGACTGTATCGGATATTGGGTCATCGTACCGACGGCCTGGTCTCCCAGTGGGACAGCATTATGAGTGTTGCCATGATTGCTCACTGTCACAAATCGGTTCCCTTGCTGATATGACCTTAGATGTTGCTAGGATGTGAAATGGGAACAAACACACTTGGGGACCTGAGCCAAGCCTACAACTTCATGTACTACTAACAACCCGCCCGATGGGACAGCTCGGTTTATTACCACGTGACCTACGTGGGACGCTGGGTAATGTGCATAGGGGTACGATGGGATGGTCGAATGAGTTGAGCGCTCACTTCCCGTCCGGCAGGTCCTGGGTTTGAACCGACAATGATAGACGAAATTGATGCGTGTCGCTATCTAGCATGGCGCTCGGTATTACTAGGATAGAACAAGGACTTGTTTGCTCAGTGTCAGAATAATGTGACTGAGTGGGATACTAGGTCATGGTGCCGGTAAACCAGTCTCTCTCCCAGTTGGGCATAGAGTCACCATGCATTCAAGTTAATACCCCTGCTGCTAGTTGGTTGGTTGTTGGGAGTTTTACGTCCTGGCAACATCTAAGGTCATTTCAGGACCGTTACTGACTTCTGTCAGTGTGCACTCATGGCGACTTTATAGTGCTGCCGCAATAGGAAACCAGGCCGCCAGCACCATTACCTGATATCCCACTCAGTCACACTATCGGCCAGGGTGCGGGCAGGGTGCGGGCAGTGTGCGGGAAAAGGCGGGCAGGGTGCGGACAGGGTGCGAGCAGGGTGCGGGAAGAGGCGGACATTGTGCAGCCAGGGTGCGGACAGGGTGCGGGCAGGGTGCGAGCAGGGTGCAGGAAGAGGCGGACATTGTGCAGCCAGGGTGCGAGCAGGGTGCGGGAAGAGGCGGACAGTGTGCGGCCAGGGTGCGGGCAGGGTGTGAGCAGGGTGCGGGAAGAGGCGGACGGTGTGCGGCCAGGGTGCGGACAAGGTGTAGGCAGGGTGCGGCGGGTGCGGAAGAGGCGACAGTGTGCAGCCGGGTGCGGACAGGGTCGGCGGGTGGGAAGAGGGGTGTGCCAGGGTGCGGGTGGTGTGAGCAGGGTGGGGAAGAGGGGACATGTGCGCCAGGGTGCGGACAGGGTGCGAGCGGGTGCGGGAAGAGGGGGACAGTGTGGGCCAGGTGCGGACAGGGTGCGAGAGGGTGCGGAGGGCGGACATTGTGGGGCAGGTGGGGAAGGGTGCGGGGGGAGGGTGGCGGGTGTGGCAGGTGGGGGTGGGGGGGGGTTGTGGGGTGGGGGGTGGGGTGGGGGGGGGGTGTGGGGGGGGGGGGGTGGGGGGGTGTGGGGGTGGGGGTGGGGGGTGGGGGGGTGGGGGGGGGGGGGTGGGGGGGGGGGGGGTGGGGGGTGGGGTGGGGGGTGGGGGGGGGGGGGTGGGGGTGGGGGGGTGGGGGTGGGGGGGGGTGGGGTGGCAGGGTGCGGGAAGAGGCGGACAGTGTGCGGCCAGGGTGTGGACAGGGTGCGAGCAGGGTGCGGGAAGAGGCGGCCAGGGTGCGGACAGGGTGCGAGCAGGGTGTGGGAAGAGGCCGACATTGTGTGGCCAGGGTGCGGGCAGGGTGCGAGCAGGGTGCGGGAAGAGGCGGACAGTGTGCGGCCAGGGTGCGGGCAGGGTGCGAGCAGGGTGCGGGAAGAGGCGGACAGTGTG
Source organism: Branchipolynoe longqiensis (assembly GCA_030323885.1). Taxonomy (NCBI): domain Eukaryota; kingdom Metazoa; phylum Annelida; class Polychaeta; order Phyllodocida; family Polynoidae; genus Branchipolynoe; species Branchipolynoe longqiensis. The sequence goes on along the minus strand of CM059193.1, from coordinate 69,380,671 downwards.
TGGCCAGGGTGCGGACATGGTGCGAGCAGGGTGCGGGAAGAGGCGGACAGTGTGTGGCCAGGGTGCGGGAAGGGTGCCAGCAGGGTGTGGGAAGAGGCGGACGGTGTGCGGCCACGGTGCGGACATGGTGCGAGCAGGGTGCGGGAAGAGGCGGACAGTGTGTGGCCAGGGTGGAGAGGGCGGGAAGGGGGAGTGTGCGGCCAGGGTGCGAGCAGGGTGCGGGAAGAGGCGGACATTGTGCAGCCATGGTGCAGACAGGGTGCGAGCAGGGTGCGGGAAGAGGCGGACAGTGTGCAGCCACGGTGTGGACATGGTGCGAGCAGGGTGCGGGAAGAGGCGGACAGTGTGCGGCCAGGGTGCAGTGTGCGGCCTGCGCATAGGGTGGTGGCAGGGTGCGGGCAGGGTGCGCGTAGTGTGCGCGTAGGGTGCGGGCAGGGTGCGGGCAGGGTGCGCGTAGGGTGTGGGTAGGGTGCAGGCAGGGTGCGGGCAGGGTGTGGGCAGGGTGCGGGCAGGGTGCGGGTATTGCGCGTAGCATGCGGGCACGGTGCGGGCAGGGTTCGGGCAGGGTCCGGGCAGGCTGTGCGTAGGGTGCGGGCAGGGTGTGGGCAGGGGGCGAGCAGGGTACGGGTAGGGTGCGTGCAGGGTGCGGGCAGGGCGCGGGCAGGGTGCGGGCAGGGTGCGGGTAGTGTGCGGGTTGTGTGAAAACATGAAAGTGAAACTGCCAGTTTGGCACTTCTTGCAGTAAGACGATCCGACATTGATCTGAATGCACGCGGGTGCAGTCTGGGTACACTTCCATTACACCCATCATGAACTGCGGGAACATAACAAACTACCACCACCACCACCCCTCCTACCAAGTCTACCACCAATACCACCATCACTGTCACCACCACCACTCCCACCACCACCTTTGCCATTACTACCACCACCACCACCACCACCACTACCACCACCACTACCACCAACACCACCACCACTATCACTACCACTACCATCCACCACCACCACTACCACCCACCACCACCACCACTACCACCAACACCACCCATATCACTACCACTACAACCTACCACTACCACCACTACCATTACAATTACAATTACCATTACCACCAATACTGCCTTCCCAGGCTCCACAGGGCACTGAGACTCTGGCGGAGGTGTGACTTCACTGTGTCTGCGTATTTATGTCGTGTAATAATCCACATTTCCCACAATGCACTGAGAAGCTGGCGGAGGTGTGACGTCACGTTGTCTGCGTATTTATGTCGTGTAATAATCCATATTTCCCACAGTGCACTGAGACGCTGGCGGAGGTGTGACGTATCGGTGTTTGCACATTGATGTGGTGTAATAATCCCTACGTAAACCGAGATCAGTGCATCGATACATTTTCATTCTTTTGTCCTTATTTAATCGCTAACTTGTTTTCTTGTCGACTGACGTAAATCTCTTCCTTCTAGAAATATCGATGTTATTGACGGATTTTATTTCAAATATAAAGAGAAAAAAATGATGATGATAAGACAAAATCAGTGATATGCATATATATTATGATATGTAATATATATTTTATTTTGTGACTATAAATAACAGAAGGACTCACATTTTATCATCTTTATTATTATTATTATTATTGTTATTATTATTATTATTATTATTATTATTATCTATTTCATCTATTATCCAGTTACAGTTCTGCTGACTACTGGCGCCTCCTGGAGTTTATGTTACACAACCAACCATTCAATATGGGTTTAGCACACACACACACATAAATATAATGATTATGATGATGATGATGATGATGATGTCCTGATACTGAGCAAGCAACATCTTCGGTGATGACACCTTGCTCTTCAAAAAGTTATGTATTGTTTGTGAAATATCATCACCATGATGATGATGATGATTCTCATAATCATCATCACGACCACTGTCATCACCACATCCATCATCACCACCACTACCACAATCATCATCATTATCATAATCATCATCACGACCGCCGTCATCACCACATCCATCATCATCATCACAACCACTACCACAATCATCATCACCACCACCATCACTACTGTCAGAGCCATCATCGTCATCATCGTCACCACCATAATCGATGACCTCTTCAGCTCACCGATCATTAATGCACTTCCCGCCAGTGTGTAGGGCCATTAAAAACATTGTCATGTTCTGACTGGCCGAGCTAACACTAACTGTCCATTTGTGCATCGTTGTTTTCTATTGGTGGAGGGACATGGGTGCGGAGACAGGGGGGGGGGGGGGTACGGGGAGTGGTGGTTAATTTGTAGTGTTTTCTCTCTCCGGGTAAATTGACAAAAAGAAATAGAAATGTTGGTTGATGTTTGGAACTGGCTGCTGTTTTTTTGGCATGTACTAGTGTTTTAAGGTTAACATCAGGACACCAGCGAGGCAGGTTTTAGAGATCACGCAGGCAGAAACTGGAGCCTCGTGGGGCGGTCTTTTTTTGTGACCCGAGTTGTCACGAAACTGTTAAGCAGGGACTCCTGAGTAGTTAATTAAGGCTGCAGAGTCAGATGGTTTTGGATTTCTGTAATTTCTTTAATATTAGGTTCACCATTTTAATTTACTTTACTTTAGATTGCCATAACTTTTGTTTTGAAATGGCTAACTTTGGAGATATTTGAAGTGCAAATATGCTAAATTAATTTTGGCGTGCACATACAAATTCTGACACCATTAGCGTTCAGCAGGTTCTATTAAATTGACTCAGTATTCCCTTTCAGTCAGCAACAAGTTAGCCATTTAAAATAAAAGTTGCTTGAAATTATTTATCTCAGAAAATGACAAAAACTCAAACCCAGATATATTAGGGACCCCCTCCCCTGGGGTTGAGTGACAGGTGCCCCTCTTGGGCACCACCCCTCC
>CM059193.1:69320953-69377260 GCA_030323885.1 Branchipolynoe longqiensis | reverse complement strand
TAAGTCAATAATATAAATAATACACCTATACCATAGTTAATAGTTTCAGTTATTTAAATTATTGTCTTATACTCCTTCAGCTGGCAGTCCTTGTAATATTGTAATACTTGTTTAATTGTTATAATAAATGTAAAGGAATATGATAAAAGTAATGTAAATTTCATTTTAACAACAATATAGTCTTATGCTCCCTCAATATATAGTCTTATGCTCCCTCAATATATAGTCTTATACTTCCTCAATATATAGTCTTATACTCCCTCCATCAGTTCTTAATACTTGCAAAACTGCTATAATAAAGCATAAAATGTCAAGGAATACGATAATAAAACTAATCTGAAGTTCATTTTAATAACAGTGTTGGTTAATTTTGTCTGCTTGTTCTAATTGGCGGAAATCAGCCAATTGGCGGGAAATGCTCATGCCTGTACTATTCACGTGCCTACATCGAAATTTAGACGAAATTCGGAGATGGTAAGATCCGTGTCAAATGACGGCAACACACATATCTACGAATGTTCTTGCGGGTTAAATTTGTGTCGATTGACAGCATAATTGAACTCAGAAAACGTAGCTAAAATTACAGGAGGCGACTACAGGGCAGTTGGTTCGTGGGAACTCTGACACAGTGGCTAGAAATGATAATGTGGACAGTATTTCACTTCTCAAGCTCAATATTGTTTGTGTTACACGAGAGACCAGACAGCATGGCCGTCTCCCATTCAGGTAGATCGTGGGATTCGAACTATATACGTATACTCATCGCTTCCTAGCCAGGCACTCAGCATTATTAGGATAGGGCAATGACTGGTTGGCTCAGTGTCAGGGTAATGTGACTGAGTGGGATATCAGGTCATGGTGATGGCGGCCTGATCTCCCAGTGGGGCAGCACTATAAAATCACCATGAGTGTGCACTGTCACAAGTCGGTACCCATCCTGAAATGACCTTAGATGTTGCCAGGACGTCAAACTCCAACAACCAAACCAACCAGTACCCCGAAGGAACACTACTGGTGATGTTGGCACTGGTGTACACCACTGACCCATTGCAGGTCCACACACAATCTCTTGTCCGACATTTTGAAATCGATAAAGCTCCAAAACCTGACCCTCCCCTCCCCCCCCCCCCCACTGTCCAACAAACAAATAAACTGCAATAATATTTATAAACTGCAATACCATTTAGAATCTTTGTTTAGCTCACTTAGTGTGAATATTCACAGCGCGTCCAGCATATTCACATATTATATATTAGTACAGAATGGCTTGTACATGACAAATTGAACCTTTCAGTTCGGCCGAAACAGGATCTTGGCGCTCTACTGTTATTAAACGGACCCGACGCAGGCTTCCCGTGCGGAAGGTAGGGAGTTCGAATCCCGGCCGAGTCAAACCAATGACTTAAAACATTGATAGTTGTTGCTAGCTAGGCCTGGCGCATGGCGCTCGGCATGACTAGGATAGGGCAAGGACTGGTTAGATCAAAACCAGGATAATGTGACTGAGTGGGAAATCAGGTCATGGTACCAGCGGCCTGATTTCTCGCTGAGGCAGCACTATAAACGTCGCCATGAGTGTGCACTGTCACGAGTCGGTGGGTTCCCTTCCTGATATGACCATAGATGTTGCTAGGACGTAAAACCCCAACAGTCAAACAAGCTATTAGACGTCGCGTGATGAGTGTAAATCCGCCAGGGGGAGCTTGTTAGCCGGATGGCGTCTACACGTCGGCTGACAGGTCGGAACTTGCAAAGAACTACCTCCTGACTAATGAACACTGCATCATACACAATAAGGACGGCGAACAATTGAGCCAACTGTCTGCCTCACTGCAAAAACACACCACAAAGCAAATTAGCACAATTAGCACCGGTGTGTGCCAAGAGTGACCGAGTGCCATCAATTAGCACATGTAATTGGCAAGCGTGGACACATAAATTAGCACCAATCAGTTCGAAGAGTGAACAAATAAGTACCAAGAGTGAACAAACAAGTACCAAGAGTGAACAAACAAATACCAAGAGGGAACAAACAAATTAGCACTAGTAAGTACCAAGAGTGAACAAATTAGCACCAGTCAGTATCAAGAGTGAACAAACAAATTAGCACCAGTAAGTACTAAGAGTGAACAAACAAATTAGCACCAGTAAGTACCAAGAGTGAACAAACAAATACCAAGAAGGAACAAACAAATTAGCACCAGTAAGTACCAAGAGTGAACAAACAAATTAGCAGTAGGAAGTACTAAGAGTGAACAAACTAATTAGCACCAGTAAGTACCAAGAGTGAACAAACAAATACCAAGAAGGAACAAACAAATTAGCACCAGTAAGTACCAAAAGTAAACAAACAAATTAGCAGCAGTAAGTACTAAGAGTAAACAAACAAATTAGCACCAGTAAGTACCAAGAGTGAACAAACAAATACCAAGAAGGAACAAACAAATTAGCACCAGTAAGTACCAAGAGTGAACAAACAAATTAACACCAGTATGTACCAAGAGTGAACAAACAAATTAGCACCAGTAAGTACCAAGAGTGAACAAACAAATTAGCAGCAGTAAGTATTAAGAGTGAACAAACAAATTAGCACCAGTAAGTACCAAGAGTGAACAAACAAATACCAAGAAGGAACAAACAAATTAGCACCAGTAAGTACCAGAGTGAACAAACAAATTAGCACCAGTAAGTACCAGGAGTGAACAAACAAATTAGCACCAGTAAGTACTAAGAGTGAACAAACAAATTAGCACCCGGACGTACCAAGAGTGAACAAACACATTAGTTCCATTAAGTCTGAAGAGTGAACAAACAAATTAGCACCAATCAGTACCAAGAGTGAACAAACAAATTAGGACGTGTAAGTACAAAGTGTATATATATATTATGTATATTATATATATTATGTGAAATATAAAGGGAGTTTTATATAAATATTATATTAATGGAACTGGAGGAGTAGGTTAGTTGTATGAAGAACTCTGGAAAGTTCTAGAACAAATAGGTTGAGCTGTATGGTCAGCACCTGTGTGTGCATGCAAGTAGGGATTGGGTGCTGTCTGCGGGTTTATAAGCAGGCCCCTCACAGCAGTAAGATGCCTTCTGCCACTGAACTTTGTTTTAAATAAAGGCGTTGGTTTAGCCAGCCAGAGATTTGAGAACCATATCGGTATTGTGTTGGTTGTGTAATGAATAACATATATTATATATAATGGTGCCACATATAACGCAGGCTTCTCCTTTAGTTACCATTTTTCCTTGTGGCATTTTTTCTCCAGCCAGCTAATGAATACTTCATCATCTAACTTAATGTCTTTGTCTTTCCTATTATTGGATACAAAATATTATATATGTCGTGGGGGTGATGAAAATGGGAAATATTGCACCTGGAGCGGGACTCGAACCCACATCTCTTTGCATTCCGGTCCAGTGTGCTAACCATTACACCACCTAGGCTCCCTGATATCACCATACTACCCACGCCTACCTGTCTATGCGGCTCCTTGCCTGAGAGGTCAGTGCAGACCACTACACTGGTCCCCCTGGAATTGTAAGTCTTTTAATGCTTTCACTTACATACATACAGGCAGTGCACTTACACATACACAGGGTAGGTTCAACAACTATACAGCGTGTGGCTTGTATAGGATTCTGCTCATGGCACCAGTGCTATGGGGGGTGATGAAAATGGGAAATATTGCACCTAGAGTGGGACTTGAACCCACATCTCTGCATTCCGGGCCAGTATGCTAACCATTACACCACCTAGGCTGCCGGATATCACCACACCATCCATGCCTACCTGTCTATGCTGTTCCTTGCCTGAGAGGTCAGTGCAGACCACTACACTTATATATAATTATCTGGATGTTCTATATTATACATTTAACTGTCACTACTCAAGCATAGACCTACGGACACAAACAGTGGAGGTTCCAGGGGTAAACGCAATATAAGACTTGCATGTCAACTTCAGATGGTCTCTATTATGTTGTAAACACAATAATCAACGTAAGTTACTCCAGTGAGCTATTGAATTCACAGGATTACAGGGATTACACAACCGAAGTGGTGATCAAACCAAGAATGATGGCTAAGATTCAATCTCTGGAGAGAAGGAACAAGCAAGGTTGAGGAAGCCCAAGAAGGTTTGACTATCTCCTTTGCCTTAGGCAATCCACTCTATATAGCAGAGGGTGTCGCCTGGCGTGCAGCGAGAAAACTAAATTATCTCTAAAGTCGAGTTAAGACAGTTGTGGACATGCAGTCCCACAAATCTGACATTTGTGGCAGCCAGGCATGCAAAATGTTATATATATATATAGGACACTCAAATGCTCAGCGGTACAGTGAATAAGGTTAAGCGGTCATTACAGAGAGGAGCTGGAGGTGGCGCCACCTTCGGAGCTGAGGTTGATTAAGCTGGATCAGTGTATATATATATATATATGCTGATTCCAGCAGTATCTCTCTTTACAGGATGACGCCCCCAAGTGGGCGCTGAACCACGCCCTTGATTTCCCCAGCCTGGCTTTGACAAAGGCCATGTGCACTCAACAGTACTCTTTCGCGCATATATATATATATATATACATATATACTTACATATATATGTATAGTTTGTTTGTTGTTGTTTTACCTCCTAGCAACATCTAAGGTCATATCAGGATGGGTACCGACGTGTGACAGTGCACACTCATGGTGACTTTATAGTGCTGCCCCACTAGGAGACCAGGCCACCAGCACCATGACCTGATATCCCACTGTCACATTATCCTGACACTGAGCCAACCAGTCCTTGACCTATCCTAATAATGCCGAGCACCTGGCTAGGAAGTGACAAGTATCAATTTTGAAGTCATTGGTTTGACCCAACCAGGGTTCAAACCCACAAACCCATGGGTTCGGATCCCCCGATCTCCCAAAACAGGAGACGGATGCTCAACTCATTTGGCCATCCTGTCTGGTTTATATATTTGCTCTATAATCTATTCTGGGAATATAAACAAGGACACTATCACTTATCAGTTCTCTCTATATTAGTTATTACCTACTGTACTACTGTCATAGGACTTAGTTATTACCTACTGTACTACTCCATAGGGGTTTAGTTCCTGCCTCCGCCACTAGGGTGCCACCTGTGAGTGGCTCCTGGCCACCCGGATACCAGCTGCGTCTGGTCACTACCGCTGCCAGACCCGCTCGGAATATACATATTTGTGGGTATATAGGTGCTGTGTGATTTATTAACTGAATATAAATATCAAAGGTACCCCGGTATTTGGCTATATTTCTCTATGTAGGCATGTCTACTGGGACCATCTGGGACCATCTGGAGTCCAACTCTCCAACTGCTCATTCTGGACCAACAATAATATATATATTGCATCCCCACCCCCAAGACAACAACAGACATTTTAATTAAGTATTATAGAAACTTATTTATTTTGGCCACATCATTCGTCAGAGATCAATATACCGTACATTGTTGGAAGGGAAGGTGAATGGCAGCAGAGGGAGAGGGAGACCAAGAACATCATGGTTTACAAATATTTCACAGTGGACAGGCTTGAATTATTCACAGTCTATCAGAACAGCACACCATCGGGACAAGTGGAGAACCATTGCATCCAACCCTCGACTAGAGGACGGAACTATTGATTGATTGATTATATTAATATGTATTAATCGTGTAAAGTGTATTTATTATATTAATCAAAGCTTTTTATATATTACATTGCATATTTTTCGCTGCCACTGATAGGTCTAACTAACCCAGTGGTTGTGGCGCCGCCGGTATTGCTTGCTGAGGAAAATGACTGAGATAATATTTTCCATACATTTATACTCGTATAATTCGCTATACATCACATATATATGCATGCAAGTGCGAGTGAATAAGTAAGTTTCTGAATGAATTAATGATTGAATGTGTGAAAGAGTGTCAAAGTACGGACCGGACGCGGTAGCCCAATCGGTAGAGCGCAGACTTCCCGCTCGGAAAGTCAGGAATTTGAATCACGGGTGAGTCAAACGAATGACTTACATAATTGATACTTGTCGCTACCTAGTCCCGTGTTCAGCTTTACTAGTATAGGGCAAGGACTGGTTAGCTCAGTATCAGGATAATGTGACTGAGTGGAAAATCAGGTCATGATGCAAGCAGCTTGATCTCTCAGTGGGGCAGCACTATAAAGTCACCACGAGCGTGCACTGTCACAAGTCGAGAATGGTCGATGAGCAGTGGAGGTTGGTTGGTTGGTTGGAGTTTTACATCCTGGCAACATCTAAGGTCATATCAGGACGGGCAGTGGAGAGTATGTGGCTGTTGTCACCAGCCGCAGCTGACTAGTGCCAGTGGCGCCCTCTTGTGGTGAGAATGGTAGATGAACAGTGGAGAGAACGTGACCGAAAGGGATGGCCGAATGAGTTGAGCGTCCTTTTCCTGTTTTGGTAGATCGTGGGATTCAAACTCATGGGTTCGAACCATGGTCGAGTCAAACCAATCATTTAAAAAATTATACTTGTCGCTTCCTAGCCACACGCTCGACATTATTAGGATAGGGTAAGGACTGGTTGGCTCAGTGTCAAGATAATGTAACTGGGTGGGATATCACATCATGGAGCTGATGGCCTGGTCTCCTAGTGGGGCAGCACTATAAAGTCGCCATGAGTGCGTACTGTCACAAGTCGGTACCCATCCTGCTATGACCTTACATGTTGCCAGGACACAAAACTCCAACAACCAACGAACGAACCAAACAACCGAAGAATGTCATTCCTGGCCGGTGCCAGTGACAACGGGCGGTCTCCTATACTACTTAGTTCCCACGCCCCTCCCCCCCCCCCCCACCCACACACAGAAAGAGGCGCCACTCATCTGCGTGGGTATGTGGCGCAGCCACCTCGTTCTGATTTCTAGCTGACGTCAGACGCGAGCGTTGCGAGAGTGGGTGGGGTGGGAATGTTGGACGGACGACACTATTCGGCATCTTGACTTGAGCAATCAGACGGGGTGGGCGAACGAGTTGAGCGCGCGCCTGCCGCTTTGGTAGGTTGTGGAATTCGAACTCCTGATTTTGAACCCCGGTCGAGTTAAAAAAGATGACGTAAAAATGCATACTTGTCGCTACCTAGCCGGGCATTTGTCATTACTTGGATAAGATGAGGAGCAGTGGAATGAGGAAGACCAAGTGTCCAGAATTGAAATTTACCCTGCTTAATCAACTAATGCACACCAAAAAAACACACAAAAACACAAGGGAAAATAGTACACGGTATCTTGACCTTTGAATAAAAAGGGATGATATTTCAGTATATACGCGCCGTTAAGATATATGCGCCGTTTAGATATATGCGCCGTTAAGATATATGCGCCGTTAAGATGTATGCACTGTTAAGATATATGCGATGTTAAGATATATGTACTGTTAAGATATATATGTGCTGTTAAGATATATGTGATGGTAAGATATATGCGTTGTTAAGATATATGCGCTGTTATGATATATGCACTGTTAAGATATATTCAATGTTAAGATATATGCGATGTTAAGGTATATGTACTGTTATTGTTAAGATATATGTGCTGTTAAGATATATGCATTGTTAAGATATATGCGGTTAAGCTATATGCACTGTTAAGATGTATGTGCTGTTAAGATATACGCACTGCTAAGATATGTGTGCTGTTAAGATGTGTGTGCTGTTAAGATATACACACTGTTAAGATATATGTATTGTTAAGATATATGCGCTGGTTAATTAGTTTGCAGCATTCCAAGCAGAAAAAGCGTTAATGTTGTAGGTATTTGCGCCAAATTTATCCCCTTATAGTGTACGCTTAGCATGAAATACACTATTCATGCACTAGCTACAGACAGCTCATATCCGTCACTATCCACTCTATATTGCTGCTTCCGGACGCTGTGGCCTAATCGGTAAAGCGCAGGCTTCCCGTGCGGAAGGTCGGGAGTTCGATTCCCGGGGAGCGGGACATAGCTCAGGCGTTAGAGTGTCCACCTGTGAATATGTAGGTCATCATATCGATTTTGCTCAGTGGACCCATTTGCAGTTTGGGCTATTTTCCGTTCCAAGCAGTGGTTCACAACTCGTTCATCAAAGTTTGTGGTATGTGCTGTCCTGTCTGTGGGAAAGCGTATATAAAAAACCTCTTGCTGCTTCTTGGGAAGAGTAGCCTATGTGGCGGCACCAGGTTCCCTCTAAAGAAATATATCAGAATGACCATATGCTTGACATCCAATAACCGATGATGAAAATCAATGTGCTCTAGAGGCGTCGTTAGATAAAACAAGTTAACTTTTTGGGGGGCAGGGGTCGATTCCCGCTCGAGTCAAACCAATAACTTACCAAATTGATACTTGTTGCATCCTAGCCAGGCGCTCAGCATTATTAGAAAAGGGCAAGGACTGGGTTGCTCAGTGTCAGGATAATGTGACTGAGTGGGATATCAGGTCATGGTACCAGTGGCCTGAGCTCCCCTCCCCAGTGGGGCAACACTATAAGGTTGCCATGTGTGCACACTGTCACAAGTCGATACCATCCTGATATGACGTTAGATGTTGCCAGGACATAAAACTCCAACAACCAACCAATCATTAACTGCTAAATCGTATGGATCGCTCCACCAGGAAACCATGGAAACGCATCTATATCCCATTACTTATATCTACTACTGATTTGGTAGGCCATATTTATGTAGTGGTCTGCACTAACCTCTCAGGCAAGGAGCCGCATAGACAGGTAGGTGTGGGTAGCGTGTTGATATCAGGGAGCCTAGATGGTGTAATGGTTAGCACACTGGGCTGGAATGCAAAGAGATGTGGGTTTGAGTCCCGCTCTAGGCGCAATATTTCCCATTTTCATCACCCCCCCACGACACTGGTGCCGTGACCAGGATCCTGTACAAGCTACGCGCTGCATAGTTGTTGAACCTACCATGTGTATGTAAGTGTGTTGCATTGCCTGTACATATGTAATTGTAAGCATTAAAAGACTTACAATTCCAGGGGGACGAGTGTAGTGGTCTGCACTGACCTCTCAGGTAAGGAGCCACATAGACAGGTAGGCATGGGTTGTGTGTTGATATCAGGGAGCCTAGGTGGTGTAATGGTTAGCACACTGGCCCGGAATGCAAAGAGATGTGGGTTCGAGTCCCGCTCTAGGCGCAATATTTCCCATTTTCATCACCCCCCATGAGATTTATAAGACCACGTTGGTATATCTGTCTCCAGCACCTTGTATTCCTATGTCGTCACTGAGGCAAGTCTGTTTGTTTGTCACAGTTTTACATCCTAGCAACATCTACGGTCATAGCAGGATGAGCACCGACTTGTGACAGTGTGCGCTCATGGTGACTTCTATATAGTGCTGCCCCACTGGTAGATCACGCCGCCGACACCATGACCTGATATCCCACTCAGTCACATTGTCCTGATACTGAGCTAACCTGTCCTTGCCCTATCCTAGTAATCGCGAGTACCAGGCTAGGCACAGGCAAGCATCAATTTTCTAAGTCAATGGTTTGACTCAGGTGGGATTCGAACTTCCGACCTTCCGCACGGGAAGCCTGCACTCCACCGATTTGGGCTCCAAGTACGGTCCGAGACACGTCGTGATGAGGCTCGGTGATACCTGGTGCTTCCAATGTGATGAGTTCAAATCAATTTCATTGTTAAAGCCCTGACTTTTACTTCACCGCCTGCTGGGAGGTCACACCATGAAAATGTCAGGAACTTCTAAAATCCCTTCTGTTTTAAACCTTGAAATCAGCAGAACATGATTACTGTAATAAGTCTACATGGTTCCAAAAGTATCAAATGCCACAAGTTATCAGTATCACACAGTAGCAACAATAACCACTCTCAAGGTAGACACAACCTTATTCACACTAGTAACGCGTGACCTAATTCGGCATCAGAACGAGGCTGAGTATGCGTCAGGTATTGGATATGTCATGGGGTTGATGAAAATGGGAAATATTGTGCCTAGAGCAGGACTCAAACCCACATCTCTTTGCATTCCGGGCCAGTGTGCTAACCATTACACCACCTAGACTCCCTGATATCAACACACTACCCATGCCTACCTGTCTATGCGGCTCCTTGCCTGAGAGGTCAGTGCAGACCACTACACTCGTCCCCCTGGAATTGTAAGTCTTTTAATACTTACAATTACATACATACAGGCAATGCAACGCACTTACATACACAGGGTAGGTTCAACAACTATACAGCGCATAGCTTTACAGGATCCTTGTCGCGGAACCAGTGTCATGGGGGGTGATGAAAATGGGAAATATTGTGCCTAGAGCAGGACTCGAACCCACATCTCTTTCCATTCCGGGCCACTGTGCTAACCATTACACCACCTAGGCTCCCTGATATCAACACACTACCCACGCCTACCTGTCTATGCGGCTCCTTGCCTGAGAGGTCAGTGCAGACCACTACAGATATAACCATAAGTAACTGCTGTGTGCCGATGTGTATGAACTACTACAGAAATTAAAGGAGTCAAATTTGAAGATATTCAATTTTTTATTGTTCATTTTTGCATACCTTTTTTCTATCTATTGAGTGATGACCAGATGCATATCAGTAGGCGATGTCAACAAAGTCACTCACCCTGGTTACCAATCTTTTCTTAAATTCAAAATTGCATAACTTTCTTAATATATATTTTTTTTTTTCAAATAAATTTTAAAGCTTTTATTAATTTGTAATTACTAAGACTAGTTGTTTAACTATGTTACACAGATAACTATGCTGACAGTGCTGCATGGTGCATGATACCACCATAAATATGCAGACTTGAAGTTGACACAATCAACATTGTAGTTAAAGAATGGGGAAAATCACGATGTAATACCCCTGTCACACTACGACGTAATGAGCGAACGTGAGCCTAACATGGTCATTTTTCTTCATTACGTTGACGTATGTTGGGTTATGTTATGATGACGTCAGAATGACGTTAGAATGACGTTGAGCTTTGTCACATTACGTCGTGTTACATCGAGTTACGTCGAGGTGTTGGACATGTTCAAAACTTTCAACGTACCTCGAACGTAAGGGTTTACGTTCGCCGTATGTTCTGTTCACGTTCAGCGAACGTCAATGACTTTAAATGGACGTTAGTCAAACGCTGCTCACTACGTTCAACTACGTTCCACTACGTTGACCCACATTAAACCAGGTGGAAATGCCCACGTGGCGTAATGGGAACGTCAGGAGAACGTTAGGAGAACGTACATTCAACGTACGTTCAACATTTCGCCACCGTGTTATGACATATGTAACGTCACGTAACGTTCTTCTGGCGATGGAATAACGTTCATAACGTTCATAACGTAGTCCTCTCTCGTTGAATGACGGTATCACTACGCTTTACCGACATTACGGTCTCGTCCACTACGCTGCATCCACGTTCAACTTGTGCCCAAATTTGCATACTACGCTGAGAAGTTCAACGTTTTTCACGTTCTCCCTATGCTGACGTCATCACATCGTAGTGTGACAGGGCCATTAGGGTCACCCAATCTTCGTGAAAATTGGCCGATAGATAGAAAACAGGTATGCAATATCGGATATCTGCACAAAATGCGAAAATAAATCTATTATTACGGCGTTTGACAGGCGTAATCTGCCATAAATTTGATAAAAGCTGTTTTACGCCAGTGTAATGAACATATTTTCATTAAATGCTCCCAAAATGTAATACATGAAAAGGGGAAAAAGGCCATATATTATTATATTCCACTGGCTTCGTTTTTAAACGTTCGAATCTATTTCAACTAAGGCAAAGACAATTATTCCGATTAATTGTTAGGGTTTTTTTAACCACTGCAATGGCAAGATTTTACAGCGCTCTATATTAAAGGGTTAACTGCCATACAACCAGCCAACCACACAGAAGAAAACTGGTCTTTAAAGCTGCAAAGCCCGATGAAAACATCAAATTTTCAAAACCAAACCAATTATCTAGATTTTATATTTGATTCTACAAATCTAATTTAGATACCGGTGCATTTATTAAACATTTGTCGCCACATAGAAGGGAATACTGAGACAATTTAACAGAACCTGTTACTGTCGAAGCCGAGTTTCTGAAACGCTTGCCAAAATTAATTTAGCATGTTGGCACTTCAAATATCTCAAAGGTTAGCCATTTAAAATAAAGGTCACTTCAAACTAGCGTTAGGTAGATTATAATGATCAACCTAATATGATTATCTTGGAAAATGATAGAAATTCAAAATCATCAGACTATGCAGCTTTAAGGCGACCTCTCTTTGCACTCCTTCTCGCCTAGGGTCGAAGAGATCATATATTCCCACAGCGTCGCGAGATATATGTCGGGGCTTGCCAGAGTGGACACCATAGATCTACCCTCCAAGGTGACCTCTGAGTCAGAGCTCATACTCTGCACCGTTAAAGGGGCTGTCACACTACAACGTATGGCCTTAGCGTATGCCAATGTATGTGATTTTCGACCAACATGTCGGCATACATCATCATAAGTTACGTGTACATTGGGCATACATCGGGTATCCTTGGGATACGGTGTCATAGGTCATCTTACGTCGACTTGCGTCGAGGTGCTAAAAAATTGTTGTGCGTGTTCAAAATGTTCAATGTATGTCGACGTATGGCTCATATGTTCCTCATACGCTATGTGTATGCTAGGTGTATGTCGGCGTATGTTAGGGGTATGTCGGGGTACATTGGGACAGGTTAGCCGTACGTTCAGCCTGTTGGGAAAGTGTAGTCCGCGTACAGCCAACGGATGCATAACATACTTCGAACATATGCCTGCTGTATCTCCAGCGTGCTTAATAAGTGCATCAGTATCAAAGTTAGATATGTAGAATCAAATCTCGATAATTGTTTCAGTTTTGAAAATATGATTATTTTCATCGGACTATGCAGATTTAATACTACAATAAAAGTATAGGAATACTCACACTAAGTTGGATAAATAAAAACTGCAACTGTCCAAGTACTATTGTACATGTTATATGTAACATGCGTAATTCATGGGGCGGAAGCGGCCCGAACCCGAAATGAGACAGTGGCGCCGCCACATGTCGGAAAACCTGCAAACTAACTAACTCCACAGCACCCACTCCCCCGCGCCGACTGGCGGTGTTGCGGTTTCCCAGGGACACCAGTTTGCGAGGGACACATCGCTTCTGCACATGCATCAAAATCGAACAGCATCGTCACTAACCTTATAAATTTAATATAATGTTTTTGGTAAAGATGTTTTCTATATGTGTACCAAACGATTTGTTTCTAGATGGTGAAATTTGAGAGATATTTGACTTCTTCTGTATTTTCTGTATGAACATTGCTCATGACCATTGGCAATGCCTTGAGTTTGACGGTAGGCGCAGTGCAAAACGTTAGTTTTATTCAAAATTAATAGAATTCAAGAACCCTAACCGCATAAGTTTAATATAGCCTTTATGGTAAAGATGTTTTCTATATGTGTACCAAGCGATTTGTTTCTAGATGGTGTAATTTGGGAGATATTTGACTTCTTCTGTATGAAGATTTGCTCACGGCCGTTAACAATGCATTTGAATGGAAGTGTCCCTGGCAAACTGGTGTCCCTCGGAATCCGCATCAGCGGGTAATGAAAGAACTAGCCCGGTCACTGCCTCCAGGGCTCCATCAACACCCACACATGGAATAAAATTTCCAGCCAAACGCGGTCATGTGGCCACCCCGCCACGTTAAAAATTCACAACTGCCGAACCCACCACCATGGAAGGACCTATCCCTTCTTCCCCCACCCATCCACACCGCTAATAAGACTAGACATGGGTAGGGTTGAGGGTTCGAGTCCCACCCACCTGACATTTGACCTTGAACCATTGAACTCTGATGTACTAATTGATTGATCCTTAATGCTCAGAACACTAGCGCTTCCATGATGTTAGTTAAAGCTGCATAGTCCGATGGTGTTTAGTTTATGTAATTTTTCTCAGATAAATAGATTAACCTGACCGTTATAATCGACCTTATTTAAGCTTCAAGTCCTGTTTATTTTAAACAGTTATGTTTTGAGATATTTGAAGTGCAAACATGTCAAATTAGTTTTGGCAAGCTTGCCAAAACTCTGATACCATAGGCTTTAGCAGTAACATGTTCTATTAAATTGCCTCAGTATTCCCTGCTATGTGGCAACAAATGCTTAATACATGCATCAGTATCTAAGTTAGATATGTAGAATCAATTCCAGATAATTGTTTTGGTTTTGAAAATGTTATGTAGCAGTCACACTACGACGACAAGCAGCGGCGACAGCCCTGCGACACCCACTCCCGGTTGTCGCTGATTGTCGCGCAGGTGCCGCGCAGGTGCCGCGCAGGTGCCGCCGCGACACCTCCGCGACACCTCCAGTTTCTCCACTCCTTCTCCACTGTCGCCGGGTTGTCGTAGGGATTTTGGACATGTTGAAAAACTTCTACGACAGCTGACGACAGCCGAGGTTGCGGCACTGTCGCGGCACTGTCGCGGCACTGTCGCGGCACTGTCGCGGCACTGTCGTGGCACTGTCGCGGCACTGT
Source organism: Branchipolynoe longqiensis (assembly GCA_030323885.1). Classification (NCBI taxonomy): domain Eukaryota; kingdom Metazoa; phylum Annelida; class Polychaeta; order Phyllodocida; family Polynoidae; genus Branchipolynoe; species Branchipolynoe longqiensis. The sequence goes on along the minus strand of CM059193.1, from coordinate 69,362,664 downwards.
CGCGGCACTGTCGTGGCACTGTTGTCTTGTTGTTAAGCTGTAGTTGCTTCTCTCTCCATGTATGTGTCTCTGTGTGTCTCTGTGTCTGTGTATATGTGTGTCTATGTGTGTGTCTGTGTCTATGTGTGTGTCTGTGTGTGTATATGTGTGTCTATGTGTGTGTGTCTGTGTGTGTGTCTGTGTGTATCTGTGTGTGTCTGTGTGTGTCTGTGTCTATGTGTGTGTCTGTGTCTATGTGTGTGTCTGTGTGTGTATATGTGTGTCTATGTGTGTGTCTGTGTGTGTGTCTGTGTCTGTGTGTGTATGTGTGTGTCTCTGTGTCTATGTGTGTGTCTGTGTCTATGTGTGTGTCTGTGTGTGTGTATATGTGTCTATGTGTGTGTGTCTGTGTGTGTGTATGTGTGTGGCTGTGTCTATGTGTCTAGGTGTGTGTCTGTGTCTATGTGTGTGTCTGTGTGTGTATATGTGTGTCTATGTGTGTGTCTGTGTGTGTGTCTGTGTCAGTGTGATAGTGAGTGTGATAGTGAGTGTGAGTGTGATAGTGAGTGTGAGTGTGATAGTGAGTGTGATAGTGAGTGTAATAGTGAGTGTGAGTGTGAGTGTGATCGTGAAGTGTGAGTGTGATAGTGAGTGTGATAGTGAGTGTGAGTGTGATAGTGAGTGTGATAGTGAGTGTGATAGTGAGTGTGAGTGTGAATGTGAGTGTGAGTGAGTGTGTGTGGTTTATCGCACACACAGAGACACAACAGAGACACACACACAGAGACACACACACAGAGACACACACAGGGACACACACAGACACACACATACACACACAAAGACACAGACACAGACACAGACAGAGAGACACAACACAGAGACACACACACAGACACAGAGACACATACAGAGACACACACACAGACACAAAGAGACACACACACAGACACAGATACACACACATACAGACACAGAGACACACACACAGACACAGATACACACATACACAGACACAGAGACACACACACACACATAGAGACACACACAGACACAGAGTCACACACACACACAGACACAGACACACACAGAGACACAGACACAGACACACACAGAGACACATACACACACAGACACACACAGACACACACACAGACACAGACACACACACAGAGACACAGTCACACACACACAGACACAGACACTGTCGTCCCGTTTGTCGTCCGTTTGTCGTCCGGATGTCGTCCGATTGTCGTCCAACTTAGCCCGAATTTGCATATGTCGTCGTGATTTCTCAAAATTCCAGCCACCGGGCTGTCGTCCTCCCATTGTCGTCGTTGTGTGACTGCTACATTATGCTTCATCGGACTATACAGCTTTAAATAAACCTACTATCGACTCCGCTTCCGCGAATTACAGCTTATTTATAGGGCGTATAAAACGTTATACGTCTATAGGCAGCGGAAAATACACTTTACTTGTTTTATTTGTTATTGTTATCGCTATTTGATTGTTTTGAATTTCCCATATTGTTTGTTATTGTGCTCCTTGTGCTGCGGAGCTGTGCTGCGTCGTGTGCTGCGGCCCTGCGCCGGCCTATATAAGCAGTTGCTGGGCGTTTGACACGTCCCACTCTTCATATTTATAGAGGAATATGCTGATAAATGAAATCGTGGGATAATTGTTGTTCATGAATACTGTAGTACGTTTTATTTCCAACAAAAACATTTGATAAAACTTCAACAGGAACAGCTTCAAATGAAGTATAACCAAACACATTAATATTTCTCTAAACATCTGAATATACACATTATATGGGGCCATGGTGCTGGCGGCCTGGTCTCCCAGTGGCGCAGCACTATAAAGTCGTCATGAGTGCGCACTGTCACAAGTCGGTACCAGTCCTGATATAACCTTAGATGTTGCTAGGACGTAAATAAAGAATATAAATAGTATTAGTGTATTTATATGTTGTACAAAAAAAAACACCACACAAACTTCAATTTTCAGAGCTTTTTAGATTTCGGAATTTCGGATAATGGTTTGTGGACCTGTAATCAATATGCAAACCTCGAGAACCTTCGAGAACTCTCGACAATTATAGTTCCAAATATATCTAATTGTGTCCTTAAGGTTGCATAATCCGATGGTTTAGAATTCCTACCATATCCTTATAAAAGAAAAAAGTAAATATATTAGATTGATCGTTATAATCTACTTTGCCCTTTTTGATTTGAAGTGACCTTTATTTTAAAGGGTTACATTTTTGGAGATATTTGATGTGAAAATATGTTAAATTAATTTCGATGAGCACATCTAAATGTAGATAAAAGATTCACCCTGTACTTCCAGTACAGGGGTGAAAACCAGCCTTATATAAAAACGGTCGAAAAATCGGGCTAATGAAATGACTCTTTATGAGAGCCTAATTTCACAATCTAAGAAGCAACATTTATTCTTTGTATATGTCTTCATGTTTACCCGCTACTTTTGAGTTGGAAAATATAATAAAACATATACTTTAATGCAATTTAAAAGTGAAATCGACGGCGTTCTCTGGCCGCCATCTTGTCTTTTTGCATTCTCTCCCATTTCACCAACTCTCTTCTGATATAAGTAACCATTTGACACTGGTGCCAGGCGTTCTACTTCTTGTTCCATACTAACGCTATTTTCGCCCGTATTTATATAAGGCTGGTCTTCACCCGTGTACTACAAGTACCGGGTGAATCTTTTATCTAATCTAAATGCTGCATACAGGGCACCACGCTGGTTAATCTAGTTTGGTATTGATCCACAGTAACCAAGTCGTGTAACCTTTATGGCTACAAGGCCTTCTTTATTAACATATTGCAACACCACCACATCAAGCTTTTTATTACTTAGGAATGTACCAGGCGTGTTGGGCGAATCGGTAGAGCCCGAGTCTCGCATGCGGGAGATCAGGCGTTTGGTTCCCGGTCGAGTCAAACCAATGACTTATAAAATTGATACTTGTCGCTTCCATGCCTGGTGCTCGGCAAATAGGCATCATTATATGTAAATAGGAGTAGACTTGTGACTGCGCATTCATGGCGACTTCATAGTGCTGCCTCACTGGGAAATCAGGCCACTGGCACCATGACCCGATATCCCACTCAGGCACATTATCCTGACATTGAACTAACCAGTCCTTGCCCTATTCTATTAATGCTGAGCGCCAGGCTAGGAAGCGACAAGTACCAATTTTAAAGTCATTAGTTTGACTCGACCGAGAACCGAACTCCCGACCTTCCTAAAGAGAAATAGAAAGTGAGCGGGTTGAGCCTACAGACTGCTCAGCTGGTCATTCACTGAAATCTTACCAGCTTCATCGAATTTCACTTAGAGCAGACGACATTTCAGTGAGCCTCACAAGTTTCGCGGGAAGGTTGGAATGCTCCAGAAAACCGTCCAATTTCACAGGCAGTGGGCAGCTTTAACCAGCACGGTCACTACACTGGTCCCCGTGGGTACCGGGCCATACGGTCCTACCCTTATGGGAATGACCTTGGCGTACCAATAAATAGAATAGACTGAGATAATCGCAAATATGCGGTAAATGAAAGCCCCCCCCCATCACTACCCCCCCCCCCCACCACCCCCCCTCCGCCACACCAACATAGATCATGCGCAAATTTGCAATTAACTAACACACCTGCAAATTTATTAATTGTTAATTAAATCGAATAGAGACCTTTTTTGTGGTTGTTGAGAGGCAGCATTTTGCGTACATGCGTGTTAGATTAATGTTAGTGAAGCAGCCCCTCAAACAATCACTGCTTGGCGTGACACGGGGCTGTGTGGGGCACTAACAATTCACCGCCTCCTTCTAACTAACAATCTAACAGCCACATCCAAATGTGCAATGCTTTACATACAAACCTGGGGTACCCAAACACCGCGCTTCATATTGCACTTTATTGCAGATTATAACACATTGTAGTAGCCTGCACTGACCTATAATCAGGGATGAAAGTGTTCTGCAGGGAAAAAACGCGGAAATGCTGATATTCTCCCATAGGTTTAGCATTGTCAGGGAATCGCTGAAAATTCCCGGAAGTCGGGTTTCATACAGATTGGTATATGCTGATAGTACTGCGGCGTTTGAAGCCATTAGTAGTATACGCTGCTAGTGCTGCGGCGTCTGCACCACATATTAGTATACACTGATCGTTCTGCAACATGAAACAACGTATTGGTTGGTTGTTAGAGTTTTACGTCCTGGCAACATCTAAGGTCATATCAGGACGGGGGCATGGTATTAGTATACACTCATAGCTACAGGAAAAATCCCTGAAATCCGCGAAATCGCGGAGATCTTTCATCCTTGTCTAATGCAAGTAGCCACATAGACAGGGTAGCCGTGGATAGGGTGCTGACATCAGGGAGCTTAGGTAGTGAAATGGTTAGCACACTGGCCTGGAATGTCGGAGATCTGAGTTCAATTCCCGCTCTCGGCACGATATTTCCCATTTTCATCACCCCAATGACAATACGAAGCCTGTATGCATGTATCATTGGTATGCAATGCCATATATATTATGCTTTGGTGTACCATATGGATGTATGTATCATGTAGCAAAGTAAATATCTTAGGTTCCTATCATCAGTAGCTTTAGCTCATAGGGCTGCATAATTGCATAGTAAAAGTGGTTCATTATTAGCAAAGTAAATATTGTTGTTTCATATTATTCATAGCTTTCGCTATTCGGGCTAGAGCATTGCATTGTAAAAGTGGTGTATTATTAGCAAAGTAAATATCTTAGGTTCCTATCGTCAGTAGCTTTAGCTCATAGAGCTACATAATTGCATAGTAAAAGTGGGTCATTATTAGCAAAGTAAATATTGTTGTTTCCTATTATCAGTAACTTAGGCTCATATCGCTACAGCATTGCATTGTAAATGCCATAACAAAAGATTGTAGGAATAACAAAATAATTTAATTTTAAAATGTAAGCATGTGCACACCAAAAAATTAATCAATGCAGACAGTACTCAGGGAGTTTGACTCCCCTGCCCTGCAGAGTTGTAAACCACTGCCTTGTGGTACAGGTTCTTGACAGAACCAAAGGCTAAGGGAGCAAACCCTGAACAGAAAACCATGTCACTGAGGCAGCATCAAGGGCGGTTGATGTATGGAACTCCCAACATCTCCCGACCCGCCACTGCAGGGACAAATAGTTTTGCGCCTGTCTGGACATGTTCTTGCCGGTGTGAAACCTCTATTTGCTCCCCGAGAGAATACCGCTGGTAACTTGCAAAAGCCAGCAGCACTTCAACACTCTTGCAGGCAGCTTTCATGAAATAGCTAAATGGAGAGCGGCAGTCAAGTAATGAAAGCAGTCTTTGTTGCATCGCGACCGACAGCATGATGATGATGACAGATGACCTCCAATTGACCTCTGTGGGTATACCAACTTCCCACATTGGATTATTTTCTCACCAGGTTGGTTGTTGGAGTTTTACGTCCTGGCAACAGCTAAGGTCATATCAGGATGGGTGCCGACTTGTCACAGTGTGCACCTATGGCAACTTTATAGTGCTGCCCCATTGGGATACATGCCACTAGCACCTTAACCTGAGATACCACTCAGTCAGATTATCCTGACACTGAGTCCACCAGGCCTTTCCCTATCTTAATAATGCTGAGCGCCTGGCTAGGAAGCGATAAGTATCAATGTTTAAGTTATTGGTTTGACTCGCCCAGCCTTGTTTCTTACCAGAGCTGGGTTTGTAGGGTGAGGGGGGCGGGGGGGGGGGGGAGGTGGGCAGCCATCCTCAGTTCTAAAGAACTTGCACTGTGGGTGTGTGGGTGGGGGTGAGGTGGAAGTAGTGGAGAATGGTAAGGGGTGGGGGTGGGTGGTTGGGAGGGGGAGTCACTAAATGCATCTCTTCTCAGTTACTGTCCGCTGGTTCCCGAAGCTTGGTTGGGACTTAAGCTATGACCGGGTGCGGTGGCCTAAAGAGTAGAGCATGGGCCTCGTGTGCAGAAGGTCAGGATTTCGGTTCCCGGTTGAGTCAAACCAATGACTTAAAAATTTATACTTGTCGCTTCCTAGCCTGGCGCTCGGTATTAATAGGATAGGCCAAGGACTGGTTAGCTCAGTGTCGGGGATAATGTGACTGAGTGGGATATCGGGTCATGGTGCCAGTGGCCTGATTTCCCAGTGGGCCAGCACTATAAAATGACCATGAGTGTGCACTGTCACAAGTTGGTATCCTTCCTGATATGACCTTAGATGTTGTCAGGGCACATAACATTCCAACAACCAACTAACCGCTAAGAGACATTGACTATTACACAGTAAAATCACGTGACCAGGTCTTTAAGGATATCCAATAGGGCCGGTGGGGAAGACAAACACTGAGTACAGCCAACACTCCTCCAGGCAATCACTGTATATAAACCACCGGAAGTAACGCGGCACAACTTCCGGTAAAGGTAAATCTTGCAGGGAACTGCACCATCCACAGGTCGCTAATAGAAAAATGGTGCTTGGATGAACATGTGCCAGTTTAAACCTCTGTACATATGAGTGTATTTTCTATGTAAAACGCACCAGACGCCACATGGCCGAATTGGTAGAGCACAGGCTTTCTATTCGGAAGGTTCGAGTTCGATTCCCGGTCGATTCAAACCGATGACTTACAAAATTGATACTTGTTGCTTCCTAGCCTGGCGCTCAGGATTACTAGGATAGGGCAATGACTGATTAGCTCAGTGTCAGGATAATGTGACTGATGGGATATTGGGTCATGGTGCCGGTAGCCTGGTCTCCCAGTGGGGAAGCACCAACACCACCAACATCACCAGCGCGACCACCACCAACAACACCACCACCACCACCCATCACCACCACCCATCACCACACGCACCACCACCAACAACACCACCAACAACACCACCACCACCCATCACCACCACCACCACCACCACACACACCACCGACACCACCACCCACCATCACCACCACCACCACAACCAACACGACCACCACCACACGCACCACCAACACCACGACCACCCACCAACACGACCACCACTACCCACACCACCACCCCCCACTACCATCCACCATCCACCACGACATGAAAGGACCCGGACCACTGATATGACAACAATAGGATGGACTTCGGCTCCATTATGGGGACGCCTGTTGGATAGAATTAAAACATTGCTGTGTGTAGAGAGGTGTGTGCGGGTTGGTGGGTGGTGGTTTATTTTTAACACCCTGATTGAAACCCTTAACACTACTTGTGAGGTAAGGACGCTGACACCATTAGTTGGTCACACAATGGAAAGGTGTGCACGCGCGATTTGTCCCGTCTTAATTTACTTCCAAAGTTTAATAATAGCGACCAATTCACCTCGACACCCTTAATAATACACTGTATATTTTGCGGGAGAGAAAGAGAAAGAGAAAGAAAGAGAAAGAGGAAGAGAAAGAAAGACAAAGAAAGAGGAAGAGGAAGAGGAAGAGAAAGAGGAAGAGAAAGATGGATGTTCGATACCGCCATTGTAATCATCGAGAGGTTTAATTTTACATGTGAATCTATATCGATACACATATTGGCCTGGTGAATTTTAAATAAAAAGGATAGTATTAATTTTATTCAGAGGGGACGTGGTCGACATAGTGGGGTCCTCCAGTACCCGGTGAACACTGCTTCCTCCTGGTTCTTCAGTAATAACCCAGAAGGTCAGCCACTTAACGCCCAATGCTACATTTTAGTCAGTTCAACTAAAAAGTCACCGTCTCCTTTAAACCGGGCGCGGTGGCCGAATCGGTAGAACGCAGGCCTCACGTGCGGGAGAACGGACGGGAATTTGGTTCCTGGTCGAGTCAAACCAATGACTTATATCAAATTGATACTTGTCACTTCCTAGCCTGGCACTCAGCATTATTAGGATAGGGCAAGGACTGGTTAGCTCAGTGTCAGGATAATGTGACTGAGTGGGATATCGGGTCATGGTGCCGGCGGCCTGATTTCCCAGAGGTGGAAAAAATAACCACACACAAAAACGCACACCTTTGCTCACAAGTGCTACCAACTTTACAAAGTTGTGTAGGCGTGCTCTATGAGCGCATTTGATTTGAATTGTAGTCAAACAGAGAGAAACTTTACCACTGTGTGTGTATCTATGATTTCTCAGTTTTCTGCGAAGCTTAGTCAGCAGTATTGGGGGGGTGGGGGGGGGGGGGGGGGGGGTGATGGGGGAGGGTGAGTGGGCGCGGCAGGTGATTAGAAATTGTCTGCGAAATGCGGAAGAAAAAGAAGGAAATTGTGAAGGGAAACTGGGAAATCATATAAAGCATAACATTCTGTAGGAAATTGGATGAAATGAGTAAATGGCTCAAAAGCGGGGGCATTGTCTGAATATTGTTGTACAAATTACTCAGCCCACTCTCAAGCACTTATTTTCAAAAAGAAAAGAAGAATCTGGATACTTTGACATGTAATTCACCGTAAGCATGGTTGGCATATCTAAAGGATATATCTAGATATCCTCTGGGATATATCTAGATATCCTCAGAAAAATCCTCCGATGCGACTGACACTGGTCAACATCCGGTGGAGGTGAGGTGCGCCGAAGGTGGCGCCATCAGTAGTGTTGGGTCTTATGGAGTATAACAATATAATAATAATTCACTTCCCTATCTTTATACTTGATTAATACTTTATACATGACATATATATGTAAACATATATGTATACATTTGTAATTCACATGCATTACTAAGCGCCTGCTTCCTGTGCGTCAGTTTGTTTGTTCGATCCACTGCTGAGTCAAGCTAAAGATTTGATCAATTGACAGTTGCCACATAGCGCTCTTTTATTGATAGGATATGCCAATGGTTCTCTAGTTTAATCTCAGGATAATGCAACTGAGTGTCCACGGTATCACAGTGAGACAGCACTATAAAGTCGCCACTTCTGAACCTGTCCTGCTATGGCCACAGACGCTCTTAGGGCATAAACCCCGTATGAATGAATATAATTAAATATATCAACCCAAAGACAATGAATCCAGGACAACACCAACTTTACTTTGTGTCTTGATGGGACTATTATTGAATAAGAGGTAAGGTACACAGCACATATGACAATGTTCGCGTCACTCTCAAGCAGGATACAAAATTATATAATATTAAAGTTGCATAGTCCGATGGTTTTGAATTTCTGTATTTTTTCTGAGATAAATATATTAGATCGATCACTATTATCTACTTTACACTAGTTCAAAGTTACTTTTATTTTAAATGGTAAACTATTGAGATATTTTGAGTGCAAACATGGAAAATTAGTTTTGGCAAGCTTGCCAAAACTCTGACACCATAGACTTCTGCAGTAACATGTTCTGTTAAATTGACTCAGTATTGCCTTATATGCAGAAACAAATGCTCAATAAGTGCATCAGTATCTAAGTTAGATATGTAAAATCAAATCTAGATAATTGGTTTGGTTTTGAAAATTTGATATTTCATCGGACTATGCAGCTTTAATAAGGACACTGCTCAAATTGGAGGGCGGGATCCGGTGGCCGAATCGGTAAGAATGTTGTCAGGGTTCCCGAACGGAAGGTTCGAGTAAGGTTCGAGTCCCGAAAGAGTCAAACCTATAACTTATAACAGTTATACTTATCGCTACCTAGCATGATGCTCAGCATTACTAGGATAGGGCAAGGACTAGTTACCTCAAGATAAACTGACTGAATGGGATATCTGGTCATATTACTGGTGGCCTGGTATCTCTGTGGGAAAGCACTATAAAGTTGCCATGAGTGTGCACTGTCAAACTGTGGCCTTGTCTCCTAGTGGAGCAGCACTACACCGTCACAAATCGGTGCTCGCCCTGATATTACCTTAGATGTTGCTGGGATGTAAAACCCCAACAAACAACCACCAAGCCCTACACTCACATGGCATTCCATGTTGTAGGGTTGAGTGCCCTGGTCTTTGGACTCGAACCCAGGACCTTTCGATCACATTTCAATGTTCATTTTACCTGAACTGTATTCTCCAACAACTTATCGCAAACTAAATGTCTCCTACTATGTAGTTCCTTGTTGCGTAGTGAATTACATATACACTTACCATTATTCCATACATTCCAGCCAATAATCAAGAGAAATTTAAATAACTGTTTTATCCGGTGTGGGGAATGCTTGCATAATTGTATATTGAGGAGGACGATGTCATTGCACAACTACAACATTATTTTTTAAATAATTAAAATAAACATAAATAACCAAAATAACCTAAATAAACATAAATAACAAAATTTAAAATGTCCAAGATTAAACTTGTACATGTGATGAGGTTGGTCTATGGCACCGATGTAATAAGGTTGGTTCTCCCTACTCCAGACGGGATGGCCGAATGAGTTGAGCATCCGTCACCTGTTTTGGGAGATCGGGGGATCCGAACCCATGGGTTTGTGGGTTCGAACCCTGGTCGAGTCAAACAACTTTAAAAAGCATACTTGCTGCTTCCTAGCCAGGCGCTCGGCATTATTAGGATAGAGCAAGGACTGGTTGGTTCAGTGTCAGGATAATGTGGCTGAGTGGGATATCAGATAATGGTGCTGGCAGGCTGGGCTCCCAGTGGGGGATCACTAAAATGTCGCCATGAATGTGCACTGTCACAAGTTAGTACCCGTCCTGATATGACCTTAGATGTTGCTAGGATTTAAAACAACAACAAACAAGCAAACCATACTCAAACATCAGATTGGTTAGTTGTTGGAAGTTTTACGGTATATCAATTAAATTAAATTTCAATTCACATGGCAAGATTAGTCACATAAATGAATCAACTTGGCATCCTTGCAAGGAATACCATTAACGTCAGAGCTGTGCTTAATGAGGCAATTAAAGTTAGATTCAAGAGAGTCATGCAATAAACGTGAGTGGTATGTAGAGCCCAGGCACAAGTAAGCCATCAGCGCTGTATATAGATTGCAATAAGCCAGGCTTAATTATATAGCTGGCGCCCTAACAAGGATGGACGGTGGACTGTGCATACAATGGCTGCTTTTGGCCGCCACCGTGAAGAGGCCGAGAAACTGCCCCGACAGGACGCAGAACCCTTAAAAGGCACAGTTTATACACCAACCCCGCCATCTTAGCCCATATTACCCAACTTACCTCTGATAGCTAACCGGGCGCGGTGTCCTAATCGTTAAAGAGTGGGCCTCACGCGTAGATCTAGTGTGCATTTCATTCACTGAGAGAACTTTGCCCCGATATACTGTTCTAAGAGCTTGGTTTTAGGTTCTCTGTAATCTATTTTCTTGTTGTTTTGTGAAAAGGCCATAGATTAGATCATTATAATCTATTATTGGCAGTATAGTTGCCTTATACAGTTTGAGCGCTGTGTTCTCACTCATGTAACATCTTATTTAGATCATTATAATCTATTATTGGCAGTATAGTTGCCTTATACACTTTGAGCGCTGTGTTCTCACTCATGTAACATCTTATTTTTCTAAAGGTTGTCATTCTCATACCTAGCATTTCATTCAGCCTCGATAGTTGCTGGTTCACATTCAGTGTAGAGTCAAGTGTGGCTCCTAAGTATTTGTACAAGTTCACTTCTCTTAGCACTGCATTGGCTATACATAGCTCTATTTCACATATTCACATTTGTGTGTGTTCAAGGTAAGTTTGTTATCAGCACACTAAATATTGACCTTTCTTAACACCTTGTTTACTATAGTCACTGCCAGAATAATGTTTTTATTTTGTACTGTGAGCACAACATCATCCGCAAAAAGTGTGAAATTAGCACTGGCAGACAGCAATGGTAGGTCATTAATAAATATCAGAAAGAGGAGTGTTTCCAAAGTGGAACCTTGGGGCACTCCTGTTCTAACAGTTCTAGTGGAGGATTCTGTATTATTAATTTTTGTGACTTGTTGTCTGTTGCTTAGGTAGTTGGATGTGAACCTACATGATCTTTTTCCTAGTCCAGCTCTTTTGATCTTATATATCAGGATTTTGTGGCCAATTGTATCAAAAGCTTTCTTGAAATCAAGAAAAACAGCTATTGTAAGCTCACCTCTGTCTGTGTGAATCAATGAGGCAAGTGCCTTAGTCGTTGACCTTTCTTTTCTGAAGCCATTTTGTTGGGTGGCTAAATAGTTAGTATCGTCAAGAAATGTTTTTATTTGGTCGTGAATTATCTGTTCAATTATTCTGCCAGCGAGAGGTAGTATGGATATTGGTCGCAGTTCATTACAGGACTTTGGGTTACCTACCTTGGGTATAGGGGTAACTGTTGCTCTCTTCCATTTTTCTGGGAAAATTCCAGTAGTAATTATGAGGTTGTATAGGTATGTAAATTCATCAATTAAAGCCTTAATGGTGCCCTTGATAAAGGTTGAACTGATGTCCTTCATGCCTGAAGGTTTGAATGGTCACAGGGTTTGTACTTTTGTAATGATCTTCTCTTTTGTTGTTTCTATTAGATCATATCTGTTGGTTAACTACAACCATATAGTTTTCCTGGACATCATCTTTTGACTGAAATATTTGGGCTAGGTTAGCTCCTATATCAACAAAGTAATTGTTGATCTCTTCTGATAGTTGAATGTCTGGTATTGTTTCACCAGTGCTGTCATTTATTAGATTATTGATCTTTGGCTTGGGATCAGGCTCTATTTTATCTAGTTCATACCAAAATTTCTTGGGGTTTTGGTTGTGTATGATGGCTTGGTCAAGATAGTACCTTGATTTTGCCTTTCAAACCTCAGTCCTGGCCTTTCTAGTTATGCATTTGGCTATGAATGTATCCCCTGAGTCTTTGGTTAATTCAGCCTTTTGGTAAAATTAGTCCCATTCTTATTGTAGTTCTTGTAATTCATCACTTAAGTATTTAGCTGGTTTTTTTTCTTCTTATTCTCAGTTCAATCATTCGGCAAAGTTTGTCAGCACCTCTATTAAGTATAGCTTCTAACATGTCCCAGCACTTGTTCGGATCTTGCTCATAAAATATTTCACTGGTAGCAAATCCCGTAATGTAGTTGAGAGGACCTCATAGGTGCAGTTTCTATATGTGCAGCCCCAGTGTGATGTGGTTTGTTTGTTATTCCTTGTTTTTTTCTTTATTATATAAATAGGTTTGTGATCACTTATGTCGTAGTTGAGGACACCGGCTATAGTACAATATTTTATATTTGTAAAAGCCAGGTCAATTGTTGTGGCAAATTGTCTCATGATGTTGGCAGATGGTTGATTGTTTACATTGTAATCTGCATTGTAATCACCAATAAGAAGAGTTTCATATTTGTTAATGTCTATAATTTGTTTCATGGCTGAGCTTAGTAGGTCAAAAGGTTCCTGCATATTCCCATTTGGTGGCCTATATACATTGCCTATTAGAATTGTCTTTGTGTGTGGTCTGGTGATGACTGCCCACTGTAATTCAGAGTTCCATTTGAAATATTGTGGTTGGCATACTTTTCAGTGTCTATTTGCAGTGTGTCTTTGCAGTAGAATCCTAGGTCTCCACCAGCTTTGACTTGTCCATTTGGAAGCTTTGTTTGCCTGTCAGATCTGAGGAACTTGTACCCTTGAATTGATGTCAGCTTTTCCTCAATGTGGCTGTTGAGCCATGTTTCTGATACTGTAAAAATATCAAATCCTGACCATGGCAGGTCCATTCTTAGCTGTTCTAGTTTATGGGTTAGACTACGTACATTAAGGTGTCCTGGCAGACCCTTCAGGTCGTTCAGAGGAAGCCTGTCCAGTTATTGCACTCATGTAAAATATTCTGATATCCATCATAGGGGGGAATACAAATGTTCTATTACTGATTGGTGTATGTGACCAGGTGCATGTATGTGTATATATATATATATATATATATATATATATATATATATATATGTATGGGTTGGTGGTGCCTGAGTGGGATGTAAATAGACATAGTGGTGATGGCAGGTCTTGGCGTGAGTGCACTCAGGGCCTACCCCCTCTGTTGGGCTAGGGATCACCATACTCAAAGGTCAAGGTTGGTGGTGGCCATGAGGCCATACAGCTTGCGGTGATGGGCAGATCACTGGTATCCATGGGGACCAGGAATGCTGGATCCCTATTGGTAGGGCCAAGAATGTGGGGAAAGGGGTGGCGTGATACTCTACAATGAACCCATGTAACCATATAAATAATAAAATTGAGGGTTGGACTATCACTTCTTCTTTACACTTTATACTCTTCCTTTCTCTTTGTCTGTATTGATTTCACCATAGCCTGCCTACACAGCCACAGATTCGAGCATCAGCCTTTACACCCATTGTCTCCCCAGTAAATATTGTTATTGCCCTGTTTGCTGCCAGTAAAAGGTTAGTTGTAAAAGTTAAAGTTGGTATCCCACCTGCAATGGAATAAAGTAATAATGTCATCTCGATGACTATTTTCCAAGTAATTAACTGTTGCATAGAGTGAGTATAAGTTGTATTGGTAGATGGGGGTGAGTTAGTGATTTGGAGACTGGAGTATCAGTTGATATCAAGGCAGTCTGTGTCATGGGCGAGGAGATGTAATATTATCTGGTCGGTTAGTGACTGCGTAGCATGCTCGCAAGGATTAGTAACCAAATATTACCCATGATAGTGGTAAGGATGATATGCATCATTAGATAGTGCAGTGTAGAGTAATTATATGTATCAACATGCTGTTTACAGTACCGTGTTGGTAGATCGTGGTTCGAACCCTGGTCGAGTCAAACCAATGACTTAAAAATTGATACTTGTCGCTTACTAGCCTGGCGCTCGGCATTATTAGGATAGGGCAAGGACTGGTTGGCTCAGTGTCAGGATAATGTGACCAGGTCTTTAAGGATATCCAATAGGGCCGGTGGGGAAGACAAATACTGAGTACAGCCACCACACCTAGCGACCAATCTTTGGACATATTAGTCAATACTAGAATTCAGTATTTGACATGACCCATGCAAGCATTGATCAATAGGCCTGTCAACAATGAACAGCCAAACATATCCAGATATTATTTACAAGCTTTCAGGGTCATGTCAAACCACTGCAATTGGCATGTTCTAGGATATATACTTCTGTCAATGTAGTTGGCAGCAGTAACAAAACAATGACAGCTGATTTCATTTTTGTGTGGCAATTAACCACAGGTCACACATAGTGACCTAAAAGGCATATCAATAATGCATAGCCGAATATATCAGTCAAACCAACCAGGAGTCATGCAGATATTATTTACAAGATTTCTGTATCATCACACAGCTGTGATAATTTGTGTGTTCTAGATATCTACCTGTGTCAATATAGTTTTGTGTGTTCTAGATATATGAGGCTGTCTCAAAAGGTGCTAAGCAATATGGGACAAAACTTTGTCCATTGTAACGATCAACATACTATCTGCTTATGCATTTGCTCAGGATAAACTGATTTGTTTTTTACATGGTCTTTCATAATCCCAAGAGAATACATATTGATTTGAAGCAAATGTCCTTGTGTTTTCAGTGTAACCGTTTCTGTGCTGTTTTGTGTCAATCGTTACAATGGACCAAAAAAAAAGAGTTATCACCTTTTGAGACAGGCTCATATATACCTGTCAATATAGTTGACAACAACAACAAAACAATTACACCCGATCACAGTCTTGTGTGGCAATTTATATGCTCTATGATATATATATATATGTCTGTCAATGTAGTAGACAATAGTACACAAAATAATGACAATTGATCACATTGTTGTGTGGTAATCATCCATAGGTCACACATAACAACCATATTTAGACACATTTTAGTCAGTTTTGAGACCTAGCATTTTATACGATCCACATGAGCATTAATGTGTCAATCCAATCATTCCCGTGGGCAGGGTAGTTACTGATTAAGTGACATGGTTATGCTTGACAGATTGACAGTCAAGCAAAAGAGTCATCACTCACATAGTGCATCATTAGGGTTCATGCTTATAAGTCATACCCACCGAACAACAGTCACTCATATGAAACTATGTGGCAATAATCCAGTGGTCGTGTTTGGCAGGTCTGTTGTGTCGTGGATTAGCTTGCATAGTTTGCAATCCTCTGAACATGTTTGTTTGTTTGTTTGTTGTTGTTTTACGTCCTAGCAACATCTAAGGTCATATCAGGAGGGGTACCGACTTGTGACAGTGCGCACTCATGGCGAATTTATAGTGCTGTCTCACTGGGAAACCAGGCCGCCGGGACCATGACCTGGTATCCCACTCAGTCACATTATCCTGACACTGAGCACACCAGTCCTTGCCCTATCCTAATAATGCCGAGCGCCTGGCTAGGAAGCGACAAGTATCAATTTTAAAGTCATTGGTTTGACTCAACTGGGACTCGAACCCACGACCCCACGATCTACCAGCACGGGAGACGGACGCTCTAACTCATTCGGCCATCCCGTCTGGTTCTCTGAACATGTGAATTCAGCAAGAAACCGGCAATCGGCGCAATATTAATGTTAGGGGACCCTGATACCTTAAACAATGGCAATCAAACAGGTTTACAAGCATTCAGATCAGTAAAACTAGAACATGTATTCTTGCATCCATTTTCTTACGGTGAATTGATCCTAAGTTATGACTTCTAAATTTGAAACATACAATGTTTCTTCTGGGTTTTTTTGGTAATGAATTTATTTACCCTGCTCACAAGGGACTTTGAATTTCAGTTTTAGTAATAATTTTGGTTTGGTTTGTTTATGGCTTGTGACTGTTATAAGGCAAAGCAACAAGCTTTGCTTAGCCTAATTCAGTACATGACTTGCAGCCGTAGCAGGTGCTCTTTATTAAAGTTGTATATGTGTGGTCTACTCTAATCATGGGCTGAGACATGGACAATCTCTAAGAAAATGTACAAATGTTTAGCAGCATTTGAGATGTGGACTTATCGAAGATGATGAAAATATCATGGACAAAGAAGATCACCAACAAAGAAGTTCTCAGAAAAATTAAAAATAAGAAAAGCTTGTTTGCCACTATACAGACAAAGAAACTTATTTATTTTGGCCACATCATTCGTCAGAGTTCAATATACCGTACATTGTTGGAAGGGAAGGTGAATGGCAGCAGAGGGAGAGGGAGACCAAGAACATCATGGTTTACAAATATTTCACAGTGGACAGGCTTGAATTATTCACAGTCTATCAGAACAGCACACCATCGGGACAAGTAGAGAACCATTGCATCCAACCCTCGACTAGAGGACGGAACTATTGATTGATTGATAGTCTGACAGTTTTTAGTTTCTGTCATTTTCTGAGATAGATATATTAGGTTGATCGTTATAATCTACCTTACTCTAAGTTGAAGTAACGTTGCTTTAAAATGACTAAATCAGAGAAGATATTTTAAATGTAAACATACCAAATTATTTTTGGCATGCTTGTGCAAAATTCTGACCCCATAGACTTCAGCAGTAACAGTTTCTATTAAATTGACTTATAAATAAATATGCAGTGAGTTAAAAGAATAGGGTCTATTATAAAGGATAGGGTTAAGAGGTGCATCAACCCCAACGTTTGCCTGTAAGCTGAAGCTGTGACCCAGCATGCCGTGTCCCAGCTTCAGTAATTCTTGATGGACCAGCGGAACTGAGAATACCCAAACTGCGGTTAATTTGGCAGAGAACTAGAAGCGCCTCCATGACTGCACCATCCCTCAGGCCATCATTAGACTCTTCCTCTGCTCTGATTGGCTGCTGGCTTTCACCCTGCTGCTACCATCACCACTAGCCAGCTGACCCAGCGTCCCTCTCCGGCTAGCCAGTTACCAGCGTAAACTCGGGTTCTGCCATTGTCCATGGAAACAAACAATGTTTATATATATAAACAACTAAACCCATGTTTACCTGGAGTACTGCTTTCGTTGGCATTGTCGCTCCTTGCACCAAATAAGATACTGGTGTACTCATTAAATAATTATTTCAGTTGTGTGGACTTTTCTTTCAAATGTCTCTCGCATAAAGGGTCGGGTGGGATGCACAAAAGATGCTGTGATTCCTCAAAAACAAACAAGTATGTTTTAATGCTGGGCAATCCTAACATCACCTGGCACTCATCGCATTCAATGACGGGAGGAGGGAGGGGAACGCTCTTTTTTTTTTTTAAAGTTGTTAAAAGCTTAACTGTTAATGATGTCATTCACTACACCTCGTGGCGCCCTCTGAACTACAAAGAGAGTTGTGCTGTTCGCCAAATCTGCGCCAGTGAAGGAGAAACAGAAGGATTGACTTCCGGTATGGCCTGCTTCAAAGTGAAGAAGGTGAAGGACTGACTTCCGGTATGCCATGTTTTAAAGTGAAGAAGGATTGAGTTCCAGTAGGACCTGCTTCAAAGTGAAGGCGAAGGATTGACTTCCGGTATGGCATGCTCCAAAGTGAAGAAGGTGAAGGATTCACTTTTGGTATGGCATGCTCCAAAGTGAAGAATGAGAAGGACTGACTTCCGGTATGCCATGTTTTAAAGTGAAGAAGGATTGAGTTCCAGTAGGACCTGCCTCAAAGTGAAGGCGAAGGATTGACTTCCGGAATGGCATGCTCCAAAGTGAAGATGGTGAAGGACTGACTTCCGGAATGGCAGGCTTTAAAGTGAAGAGAAGGAGAAGGATTGACTTCCGGCACAGCATGTTTCAAAGTGAAGAAGGATTAACTTCCAGGTATGGCATGCTTCAAAGTGAAGGATAAGCAGAAAGACTTCCAGGAGAAGGATTGACTTCCGGTATAACGTGCTATAAAGTAGAGACTGAGGCGCATGTATATCCACCAACCACCAGTAACCTCTGCCATTACGTCACAGCAGCACTGTGAGACTGATGGAGTCACACCCACCACCTCAAGCCACCTCACTTATCGCCCACCACTTACCGCTGGAGAATGCCAGCAAAGCATTTCTCTTAGGGTAAAAGAAGTGACAGGCCCATATGTTCCAAACACAGACAGGATCCAACCAGTACTGTGGATGTTTCTACCCCCGACCGCCACCTTCCTGCCACACTGTATCTCCTAATATTACCATAACCATGTTATGTCACTAATATAATGTACACAATGTTATATGCATATTAATAATTATGCAATTCCCCTGTATTACCTTATATTTATAATTTCCTATATAGCCCTCTTATTTTATTTTCTGCTACTTATTTCCATGCTTCGGTCGATTAGAGGCAGTTTAGTGGCTTCACTTGTGGGTAGGTCTATGTCAAAACAGTCCTGTATTGCCATATATTTATCATTTCCTATATTATCCCCCTTATTTTGTTTTCTGCTACGTATTTCCATGATTCGGTCGGTTAGAGGCAGTTTAGTGCCTCAGGGTCTGGGTAGGTCTTCGTCAAGACAGGCAAAACTAGACTCGCATGCCAGGTTCCGCTAAGTTTCCCCCTCCATCATCCCATTTCAGCAGGGATTTTGCTTTTGAATAAACTGTAATGCTAGGTCTTAAGGGACAGTCTGAGTGGTAGACTTGCTCTAAACTCACTTTTGTTCTCCTTTCATGGACTTTATTAATAATAATAATTACAGCTGGGTGAACTGTAATGTGTTACTTATCTTAAAGTTGCACAATCAAGTGGTCTTGAGTTTCTGCCATATTTGATAGCATTATATTAGGTTCATCATTATAATCTCCTCTACTTTCAGTAGGAGATATTATATTATATTTTAAGGAGACATTTGAAGTGAAAATATACGGAAGTAATTTTGGTGTGCACATCGAAATGTCCTGCTATCCAGTCACCTCCCAGTTTTGTTTGCCATTTTCGATTTTTTGTTTGTTCGTTGTTTAAGGTCCTAGCAACATCTAAGGTCATATCAGGACGGGTACCGACTTGTGACAGTGCGCACTCATGGCGACTTTATACTGCTGCCCCACTGGGAAACCAGGCCGCCAGCACCATGACCTGATATCCCACCCAGTCACATTATCCTGACACTGACCCAGCGTCCCTCTCCGGCTAGCCAACCAGTCCTCGCCCTATCCTAATAATGCCGAGCGCCAGGCTAGGAAGCGACAAAGCGATTTTTAAGTCATCGGTTTGATACGACCAGGATTCGAACCCACGAACTCATGGGGCCATTTTCGATCATAGCAGCATAGCCCAGGAACAAACTGCAATACATTTCAAATACATGCACCAATATATAAGTTGGATATATTGGATCCAAACTAGGTAAAGCGCTTTAGTTTTGAAAATGTGATTCTTTCATCATATCATGCAGCTTTAACACCACTTAATAATGTGTTGCTAAAAAAGTGTTGATAGTGAAACTGAATTTGCTAAATGCCATATAATTTAGGTTTTGCGTTCTTATTTTGATCCTTAAATTATGATTGATAGAAAATGTAGCACAACAACAAATAGATACTTATTTCCAAATGCAAATATATTAGATGTAATCAGAAGGTGATACTCCCACCTTAGAGAATCCTCTGTAATAAATTAACCCAAGGGTGGAAGGGCGCCCCGCGGGTGCCTACACGAGTATGTAAGATATGTAAGTATATATATGGGCATAATCTTGTGTGTGTCTCTCTCTCTCTCTCTCTCTCTCTATATATATATATATATATATATATATATATATATATATATATATATGAATAGTTCATGAGCAAATCCCGTAAATGCCAATCCACAATTGGAGTTTAAATAACAAGTTCTTTCCTGAAAATAATGTTAAAACTCTCTCTCTCTCTCTCTCTCTCTCTCTATATATATATAATATTTAGTATAGTTATACGAATCTTACCTGGGTATAGATGATGGATAACTGTTGTTTTCCTGAGGTAGAAGCCTCGGGTAGACGTGGGCTAGGGAGAAGGAAGCATGTGAGGTACCAGCAATTTTAACCTACTTATTCAGGATAAAAATGATCTTTCAATACAATGGATACTATGATTTTCCCGTAACGGTACACCAATGGGATAGACGTAGCAGGGCGTGGTGGGTGGGCCCTAGCCCACGTCTACCCAAGGCTTCTACCTCGGGAAAACAACAGTTATCCATCATCTATACCCAGGTAAGATTCGTATAACTATACTATTTTACCTGGTAAACAGCCTCAGGCTAGCCTCAGGCTAGGGAGACCTTACATAATTCATTTTTATCCTTAATATCATCCATTCTTATATAATATTCAACGTTTTTGTTCTCACCTATTCTTGTTAGTTGGCGAGCAGGCGCTTTGCAATGCCGGTAGGCTTTTCTAGTCGCTTGTTGTAATGTTTGGCAAACGACTTAGCCGTCTTCCAGCCTGCATGCGCTAGTATTCTTTTCACAGAAACACCTAGCAACCGTGCCTTGGAGACCATGGCACCTCTAGTTGAGTGGGATGAGTATTTGCTCGTATCCACTCCAGCCAATTTGAACACCGTAATTGTCCATCTGGCAAGGGTGTCTCGTGAAATTGCTTTATGTGGCCTTATAAAGCTCACTAATAGTTGTTGTGATGCTCGTAAATCCTTTGTCTTAGATATATAAGCCCGTATGGCTGACACAACACATAATTTCCGATCACTCGGAAACCAGTCTAAGTGAACCGTAGATAAAGGGTCACCTAACGTGTTCGATTTAAGCAATTGTGCTAAATCAAACGTAGCTTGTTTCTTGTCTATTTCTAATCCAGTTAAAGACAAAGCAACAATCGTCTGTCCTCTGTGTCCGGTTACTAATAATAACAGGACCGCGACCTTAAAACCTAATTGTTTTAAATCTAACCACGAGTTGTGAGGCCAAGCCTGAAACAACTTAAATACTACAGACACATCCCCAAACCGACTATACTTTGGTTTTGGAGGATTCCTTTGATAAATTGAACGAAGTAAATATCCAAGAACATAATGTTTTCCAACTGTTTCACCATCAATTCTCGGTAATATGATTGATAACGCACATCTTGCCGCATTAATCGACCCAAAGGATAATCCCTCATCCTCTAGAGAACGAAGAAAACGAGCTACTGGTGAAATTGTTGGATTTGTTGGCTTAACTTTCATTAACAAACAATGTACACCCCATTTCTTTAAATAGGATGTGTACATTTTGACAGTTCCTGGCCTCCAGGCATCAGCTACTATCCTATTCTCAGTAATTTTGTCCAATCCAAATTGGCGCAGCTGGTTCCTTAGAAAAGGAATGCCAATAGGGGCGTCATTGACACGTCGCCGTGAACCACGAACGGTCCGTTGTGTGTCAGATTCCCGAGTTTTCTTGGGAATCGTATATGTTCTTTTGCCCATTGTGAAACTGCTGGCAGCCAAGGTTGCGTGTCCCAATTGGGCACCACCAGTATCGCATGTGTCCTTTCCAGACCGATTTTCCTGACAACTCGGCTGATAATGCTAAACGGTGGGAAAATATAAAAATAATTATTTTCCCAGGTAATAGCAAATGCATCTACCTTCCAAGCCTCTGGTTCAGGATGCCAAGAAACATAACAAGGTAATTTGTTATTATTTCGTGATGCAAATAAGTCAACTTCAGGTGTACCCCATTTTTCACAAATGAATTTAAACAAAGGTGTAGAGAGAGACCATTCTAAATGGTCATGGAAATTTCTACTTTTATGGTCTGCAAGTGTATTTTGTGACCCTGGAATATGCGCTACAGTCAGCCAGACTTGTTGAGCCTGTGCCCAGTTCCAAATCAGTTTAGACAACTGATTGCAAGGCTTTGATTTGGTTCCACCCATGTTACGAATAAATGCCATGGCAGTAGTATTATCAGTTAGTATTCTAACTTGTGATTTATGTATCTTTACTAAACTACATAAACCCAGATAAATAGCACGCAATTCTAGCGCATTAATATGGTCTGATTTTTCATCATCCAGCCATCTACCTCCTGTTGTGACCCCATCTCGATGAGCTCCCCAACCTTCTAACGAAGCATCAGTAGTAATTACCGTATTAGGTTCCGCCATGCGGATTGGATTTGGTGAACTTGCTATGTGTTGCATCCACCATGCAATATCCAGTAGCCCTTCTTGCGAAATAACATTTGTCGTCAAAATTTCCCTTTAGTTTGGTTTAACGCAAAATTTATCTATTTCTAAGAGATTTAATATGGCCTTCCCGTAATAATAGCGGTGCATACGATATCATTATCCCAATAAGGACTGCGACCTGTCTAATTTTAGGTTTTGGTAACTTAATAAGCTGGGTTGCTGTATTCATAAACTAAATTAGTTTTTGTTCTGTTATCGACACTGTAAGAGACTGTGTATCCAGAATAAACCCTAAACATTTGAGTTGTTTTGTTGGTTTAAACACTGACTTTTGTGGATGTACATAAAACCCCAATTTAGTAAGTAATGCACATAAATCGAACACTGCATTCTCACAATCAATTTGTGTTGATGCAATAATAAAGGAATCATCTATGTATGGAAACATTATATGACCCTTCCGCGCCATTACTGAAAAAACCGGTTTAAGCAGTTTAGTGAATAAACGAGGGGCACAAGCTAAACCATTCGGCATGCAAGTAAACTCATAGAGTTGGTTATCCCAAAGAAACCGCAGAAATTTCCGGTCTTTTTCTCTTATGGGAAGCGTATAATATGCATCTTGTAAATCAACACTAGCCATCCACGCATCTGGCGTAATCAGATCGCGTGCTGTATCTAGCGAGAACATTTTAAAATGTCGATATTCAACCATTTTATTAAGGATTGTTAAATCCAGGATCATTCGAACCTCACCATTAGGCTTTGGTCTTGAGAAGATGTTTGAAATAAACTCTCCTGAACAGTATGTCACTTTTTGTATAATTCCTTTCTCAAAGAATTGTTGTACCTGTTTAGTTAGTGCCTCTCGTTCAACCGGTTCAATGTTATAAGGAAAAGGTATCCTGCCTTGTACCGGAAATTGTGTGAAGGGAATATGAACACCCCTAACTATTTGTAAAATTTCTTGGTCACTAGTAATTTTGTGCCACTCAGAAATATGATTATTAATATTAACAGCCACAAAGTTGATTACAGTTTGTGTGGTTTTAGAGGCTGGAAGGACTTGTAACGTTTGTGTTTCAACCTCTACTTGGACCCGCCCCTGGGGAAGGGTCTCGGCGAGTTGACCCCTCGGCCTAGTGGCCGTGCGGTGTTGTCGGTCCAGCCTGAGCGAGCGCCCCGGCCCCGAAAAGCTTGACCGAAATTTGAACCCGATCTGGTTCCCCTGGTGAACCGCCGTGGACGAAAATCCCCTCGTGACCTTTTGAAACGAGGAGTTTCCTGTCTCTTCTTACCATCCATATTTTTGCCACTCTTGGCTGCAGTTTCTACCTCTTTATAGAGGTATTGTAGTTGACCGCCAAACATTTTGGTGTTATCTAAAGGTTTCCCTTTAATCGGCTCTGGAGCAAGAAAAAGCGTAAACTCTTTCCCATCATTATCAGTAACCTTCTTTGAGCGAGCCACTTCTTTGCCAGCATCTGTGCAAACTGACTTGAAAACATTTTCATATCTTCGATACGACAGTACCTGCCGCCGCCAACAATGCAATACCTTTGTCCATCGTCTTAGCCAAAGACGAGAACTTGTTTTCTTGTTGCATTCTGTTTGCTACAGGAGCAATAGCTGTTAAGGTACCAAGCACCGCCTTATGCACTATGTGCAACACACCCTCAAATCTCTTACGGTCCTCCGTCATATTGACATCTCGATCCATCTCCTTAATGATGGAGTTGGGAACACCTTTAATGCCTGTTAACTGATCTGATAATTTAGAAATAATCTCCGCCGGCTTAAACGTGCGGTAATGGCCATTAATGTTCTCACGCATAAGCGTAGTGGTTTTCACCCGCTTAGCCCTTGACTTCTCGACTTTCTTAGCCACTTTGCCTCCAATGGCAGCATAGACACCTTCATATTGCGTGTCTGAGTCCGATTCCGTAGACGTGGAATCCGTGGACGAGTCAGAAGAAGAAACTTTCCTCTTCTTCTTCTTCTTCTTCTTCTTGGACTTGGTCTTGCGCTTTTTGCGCAGCCCAGTCTTCCCCCTCTCCTTGGTGAACTCATCACCCGAAGAAACAATGTGTTTCTTCTTCTTTCTTCGTTTAGGAGAAGGAGGAGGAGCCCTAAGCTCCATCTCTGAGTCTGTGTCGGAGAAATCCTCCACAGAAGACTCTTCTTGCACACTCCGTTTACGAGACACTGGTGGTTTGAGAGCCATTATGTGACTCTCCATCGCCGCAAACCGCGTCTCCCAATTTTGAGGCGCGGCGCCGCCAGGCACTATGTCCTCCTCGGAGAGAATATGCGCCCCGGGCTGTGTCGCAGGCCCTTCCGACAACACGGGTGAGGAGTCGTACTCCTCGTCCTCGCCACTCGGAACACGCCCCTCGGCTGCTGTTGCACCGCGCTTACTCCGCTTCGTGGCCATCGAGAGCTGAAACAAAATTTTTGATCAGTCCCGGTATATATATATATGTCACAACATGGTTGTTTAAAACTCATTTGGACATCTATTGGTGTTAGAGAACGTGTTTATACCGCTATAACACAGGCGTAATAAGCTAAATTTGTGCGTGGGTTGTGGGTCAAGCCCAAACCTTACGCGGGGTCGGGACCAGTGTATCGGCCCGCCCATCCCTCTGTCACGCACACTTCTCCCACCTGTGACTACAATGTCAAGAAGTTGGAGAAAATGCTACGAAACTCGGAGAAACGCCTGAAAAAATTTGTGGGGAGTCTATAAAAGAAACCCAGGAGCATCCCCAACATTACTCTCTATTAGAGTACAAGAGAATTTCCACAGGAGACGAGGCAGAGCCCACATCTCTACCCATAATCACATGGTGACTCGGGTGTTGACAGAACCGCTAATGACCGGTTTCAATCCTTCGAGAAGGAATTCTATCCTTGGTTTTTTATAACCAAATAACTCGTCCAAAATGGACCAAAGAAAGTCTAAACTTTCCATAATGATGCTCTAATGCATCATGATTAAGCTAACCACAGTTTATATGATACTTACTGCTATTAGCTTGTATGTAGACTAAATTTTGCCGAGCAACCCCGCAACGACATGTAATCCAGTCGTGAGTTGTATATGCTAATTGCTGGTACCTCACGTGCTTCCTTCTCCCTAGCCTGAGGCTAGCCTGAGGCTAGCCTGAGGCTGTATACCAAGGTAAAATATATATATATATATATGTGTGTGTGTGTGTGTGCGTGTGTCTGTGTGTGTAGAAAATGGTCATCGAGCTACTGCTACTGTGGTCCCTGGCGCCTACTCAGGGATCTATCCATTAAACTGGAGATGGATTGAGACAGCAGTATTTTATGGTGCAACGTGGACTTTACTAACAAATCTAACCTTCATAGATCAGACATTAAAAATAGTGTTTAGTAACCGGTATATAATTCGAGGACCATTGGTATCACACTGGGACATCACTTTAAAGCTGCCACGAGAGCACCCTATTGCAAGTCGGTACCCACTCTGAGGAGACCTTAAATGTTGCCAGTACACAAAACCCCAATAAATCAATGGCACCCGGCAGTGCACCTTTTTTTTTAACAATGGCGGCGATTGGAGTGGAATCTGCTCACATCCCAAGCAGCACCAAAGGGATGCAAGTTGGCGTCACGTGATCAAATTGCGTGGATAACGCAATGAGCATGCGCAGAGCTTGACAGATAAGCGAGGAATGCAAAATCAGCATTTGCTGGCAGATCCCAGAACCGCCAATCAGCAATAAGAGGCCGTGGGAATAGAGGCTCTGCTGCACGGCTCGTGATGACTAAGCAATATGTGTGTGTGTGTATATATATATATATATATATATATATATATATATATGTATATGTGATGTATAAAAGTTATGCGAGTATAAAGGTGCATAAGCAAAGATTCCCTATATTGATCACCCATATGTTGTGTACTACTTTATGTATAACCCCCTTCATGGGGGGGCAGGTGGCGCCACACACACACCCCCCTCCCCACCGCTACCAGTGCCCCGAATACTGTCACTTGCGCACTGGAATTAAAGACACTTCCGGTAATGAATGATGCATGACCCCAACGGATGGCCAAATGAGTTGAGCGCCCAGTTCCCATGTCGCAGGTCATGAGATTCAAGTCATCATCATCATCATGCTGTCTGTCACGATGCGACAAAGACTGCTTTCATTACTTGACTGTCGCTCTCCATTTAGCTCTCTGCTGTGAGAGTGATGTCCATGAGTCGGTCTTAATGTCTCTCAGCTGCTGGCTTTTGCAAGTTACCAGCGGCACTCTCGCGGGGAGCAAATAGAGGTCTGACACTGGAAAGAACATGTCCAGATAGGCGCAAAACTATTCGTCCCTGCAGTGGTTGGTCGGGAGATGTTGGGAGTTCCAAATATCAACCACCCTTGATGCTGCCACAGTGACATGGTTTTCTGTTTAGGGTTTGCTCCCTTAGCCTTTGGTTCTGTCAAGAACCTGTACCACAAGGCAGTGGTTTAAAACTCTGCAGGGGGACTCGAGTCCCAACGTTAGAAACACCAGGAAGTGGTGCCGCACTTCACAGTGAACTGGCAGCCTGAGCGAACTTTCCCGCCCACCCGCCCATGTACCCTTGCTGACTTGGAAATTAGGCTAGGCGTTGTCTAGGTTCTCACTGAGGCTCCATTTATTTTGCACGACCCCCCTTCCCCCCCGCCCGCCCAATTTGCCACCATTTTCTCCAAAATGGCCACTCAGTGAAACTAACACATTATTTCAAGGTACATACTCCCAAGTTCTTGTTTGCATCTCAGAAGATATTTCATTCAAGATAAATATATTAGCATCATCGCTGTAATCTACTTTATTTTAGTTTGAAGGAACTTTTATTTTAAAAGGGTTTAACTTAAATGTGAAAACAAGAATAAAAGTGGTATCCAACAAAAAAAAAGACGTGGTTATCGGGCCAAGACCCTGGCGCCACTTAGCGGGTTCCGGCAGAACCAAGCCGTGATTATTACACCGACGGCGAATTTCCACATACACAAAAAAAGCGGATTTTCTCACACAGGATTAGCACTGTCAGGGAATCGCAGAAAAACTTTCCTGCCCACCCACCAACCCGTCTACCCAGGTTGCAGACTTGTGACGTTCTGGTTGTCCTTTTTTTGTTTATGTATTCTCTTCCGCCTGAGGGAAGTCGTCTCAGGTTTCACTCACACCCTTCATTAAAACTTTACCTTCTTGTCATTCTTTCTCCGAATCACATTAAATTTGATACTGCTACATGACTTTGTCCATATTTATCCAAGCGACAGACTACATGAAGCCATACTATAGCCGTGTTCACACGGGCAATGTAAATCGATTCGTAGAAATCGACTTGCCTAGTTCGGCTTACATTTCGCATGTGAACGGGCGTCTGAGTCGGATTAGGGCTGAATCGATTCGTGTGATGCGGATACTGTAAACCACGTGTGGAGGTCGATTACATGAGTCAATTTCTGTGAATCGATTTATTTTGCCCGTATGGACGCACTGAGGCGGATTAAGCACCTCACACGCATGCGCAGTTGACACCTTAGTTTGTTGACTTTCCGGTCGATCAAAAGCGCATATTATATAATTTGGTCTATGAACCTGCTAGAGGTGCACAGATATTTTTTTCATCATTTATTTTTAGGGTTTCACTGCCCAGCAGAAGTTTTGACCGTTCCAAACCAATACAATTCAGTACATACATATCTAGGTCGAACCCACTCTCTCGTGGTGACGTCGCCTAACCGAAAACTGGTGCTGGTCAGACTGGACTTGCTCATGCGCAGATATCGACTGCTGGCCCAAGTAGTGCCCGTGTGAATGTGCGGCTAATTCGACTCCTGCTATCCGCCTTGGCTGAATCGCTTTAGATTTTGCCCGTGTGAACACGGCTTATGACAGAAATAAGAGTGATGTTTCGTTCCACTCCTGCTTTCAAGTTTTCTGTGCCATACCAGCAACGCATTGAACCAAGATAATTCTCAGTACAGAGAATTGTTTGGTTTTTTCTTTCGCTAAAACATTTTCACTGTGACACCCTGAGGCAAAAACAGTCCTTGTTTTAGTAGAACAAGGCTTGTTCTTCCGCACCAATCACCATCTTCTTCTGAGACCGGATGCGGTGGCCGAATCGGTAGAGCGCAGGCTTCCCGTGCGGAAGGTCGGGAGTTCAGTGAATTCCCAGTCGAGTCAAACCAATGACTTCGAAAATTGATACTTGTCGCTTCCTAGCCAGGCACTTGGCATTAATAGGATAGGGCAAGGGCTGGTTGGCTTGGTGTCAGGATAATGTGACTGAGTGGGATATTGGGTCATGGTGCTGGTGGTGTAATTACCCAGTGGGGCAGCACTATAAAGTTGCCATGAGTGCGCACTGTCACAAGTCGGTACCCATCCTGATATGACCTTAGATGTTGCTGGATGTAAAAACTCCAACAACCAACCATCTACTTCTGAGTGAGCTTGTAACGGGCACCACACCGGACTGTGAGGCATACGAGACCCCCCTCTGCCCTCCTCTATAAGCCCTGAGACCACACAAAACCAACCACCACAACACCCACCAAACCAACAAAAAACCCAACAACCAACCACACCAAAACGGCACCCACCGACTGAGCATACAGACCCCCCCTCTGCCCACCTCCTAAACCCACTGACCCCCCCCCCCCCCCCCCCCCCCTGTACAAGTAGTAGCAGACCGCCCTCAGAGATTGCAGTCTGAATCTGCACCTAAACAAATGAAATTAGACCTCGCCCCAACCATATATTGTTATTACCCTGTTGGCCTGCCATATTAGGCTAGACGTAATCTGGGTTCTCACATAGCCCCCCAGCCCCCCCCACCCCCCCCAACCCCACTTTCCACCATTTTCTCCAAAAGGGCCACACAGTGAAACTAATACATTATTTCAAGCTGGGTACTCGCGTGTGATTTTTATTTGGTATTTCAGGAGATATTTCCTTTAAGATAAAGATATTAGCTTCATCGTTGTGCAGACCCAAATGTTGGACATAGGTTTTTTTTGTTTTTCTTAAATCCAATTTTTAACATAAGCAGCGTACGACCAACAAACTGCAATAGGGTTAATGAGTGCACCAGTATCTAAGTCGAATAAGTAGGATCAAACCTAGAAAACTGTCTTTGTTTAGAAAATATTAAACTTTCATCAGAGTATGTACCTTTTAACATGTTACGCAATAAAAAGTAATTAAAACACCAAATAGTCTAGACTGGCCTTTTGTTGTGTATCAATGCTAATGCTCTGGCAAGCTCCAAATGTATAGATCCACCGCTAGATTTAATTGGTTGTAATGCTCGCATTGCATTTGATCCGAAGGGAATGACTCACCGGTTGCCGCCTTGATCCACTTACAGACGCCAGCGCTTTCACAATCTTCATTGCTTCCCCCATTATAAGGGGGCCTGCTGCTGTCCATCGGCACTTCTCAGTTAGCCAACACAGCGACCACACCTCCAGTTTCTTCCACCCTTCCACCCTTCTTATACTTTAAGACATATATACCTGTATTACTTCATAAGCCGGCCCCAGATATATCTGTCCAACCATTTTGTAAGTAAACTCTCGCGCTACACTTCCCTGTTGAGTCATTCCTTATTAGTTTAAACGCACACATATTTAATTTGTGACTTTCTGGTAGGCTGTGCTAATTTCCGGTTAGACACTCTCAGACATTGTTACTGGTTCGTCAGTATTAGCTCTGTCACACCTCACCGGATTGGGGAAACGGAAAGAAACTGAACAAAGTCCGGTGGAATACATCAATGTCCGGTTTCTATATGGTCAGCATCCGGCGTTTCTGTTCTGTGTCTGGTGGTGTCCGGCATCTACAGTGGCAAGTTTTGAACATGCACAAAACTTGGAATGGATGCCGCCGGATTGACATCTACGGTTCTTGTCCGGTTTAAGTTTGTTTAGTCTGCTTATCGTCCGTTGGCTATCCGTTCATGTATGTTTCATGTCCGTTTAATGTTTGTTCGTCCAGCAGCCTTTGACCCGATATTGCAACATTTTGAGACATTTTCATACATTTTCATACTTATCCCACCCAAACACCACCGGCCTAGAAAATTCTATCCTTTGCTCAATCCAGCATAGTGTGACAGGCACTTAAAGAAGCCATAGTCGAACGGCTTGACTTTAACTGTGTGAAAGATAACATTTGAACAACTATTATCAGAAAGTAACAAAATATATAGTATAGTTATACAAATCTTATCTGGGTACAGATGATGGATAACTGTTGTTTTCATGAGGTACTATCCTCGGATAGTCATGGGCTAGGGAGAAGGAAGCACATCTGGATCCAGCAATCTTTTACATACTTAATAGGATAACAAATTATCTCAAATTCTATGGATACTAAAATGTTTTCGTTTCGGCAGAAGCCAACATGATAGTCGTGGTAGGGTAGTGTGGGGGGGGGGGCCCAAAACCTATTATATTTGGGTTTTGATGGGTTTCTCTCATACACTGATCTAATAAACCAGTGCACTACCTGGTGCTTTCCAACCGTTTGTCCATTTATCCTTTGTAGAATGATTGAAAGTGCACATATTGATGCATTAATTGGACCAAATCCTAATCCTTTGTCTTCTAACATTCTTAGAAATCGTACAATCTGAGCTAGTGTAGGTTTTAATGGCTTAACCCCTTTAATTAAACAATGAAGTCCCCATTTCTTTAAGTAATTTGTATATAATTTAACCGTGCCTTTCCTCCAGGCGTATGAAATGAGCCTCTCTTTTGTAATGTTGTCTAGCCCAAATTGTTCCAAATGTTTGTTTAGAAAAGAAATGCCAAAAGGGGTGTCGTTGACACGTCTCCGTGGGTTGTTAGCAGTCCTTGATATTGTAGATTTTCGTTCCCTTGTGGAAACCTGAGCGTGTCTTTTGCTCATAATTCCACTGCCGCTAGCCATGGTTGTATGTCCCACTCTGGTACTATCAGTACTGCATGCAAGTGATCCATCCTGATCTTCCTGGCCACTCTGCTGATAATGCTGAATGGTGGCAATATGTAATACAATTTATTATTCCAAATCAGAGAAAACGCATCCACTCGCCAGGGGTCTGGCTCACAATGCCAAGATACATATTTTGGTAACTTTTTTGTGTGATGCGAACAAGTCAATTTCTGGTTTTCCCCATTTATCGCAAATGTAATCGAAAATACTGGAACTTAACGACCATTCTAGATGATCATGGAAATATCAACTTTTTCTGTCAGCCAAGGTATTTTGACTGCCTGGGATATGTGCCACTGTTAGCCATATCTCATGTTCCTGTGCCCAGTCCCAAATTAGTTTGGCTAATTGGTTACATGGTTTGGTGTCCCTCCCATATCACAAATGTAAGCCATGGTTGTTGTATTATCTGTTAATACCTGTACATGATTTTTAGGTATGCAAACTAGACTCCGTAATCCCAAATAAATCTCTATGAGTTCTAGTACATTAATGTGATCGGAGATTTCATCTTCCATCCACCACCCACCGGTTGCCTGTTGGTCTCTATGGGCCCCCCATCCTTCTAATGACGCATCAGTCATCACTACAGTATTGGGTTCCCCCATTCTAATGGGATAGGTGAATTATCAATGTGTGACAATCACCAAATAATATCCTGTGTAAGCCCTCTGGCGAAATTGTCATAGGCCGTTCAAAATTTCCTTTAGTGTGAGCCAACGCTAAGTTCTTATCTATTTCTAGTGATTTGATATGGGCTTTACCATATAGAATAATAGCAGGGGCATAGGCTATCATGATTCCTATCAGTATTGTGACTTGTCTTATCTTTGGCTTACTTAACTGTAGTAATTGGTTTGCGGTTGTTGTAAATTTATCAACTTTTTGTTTGGTTAATGAAATGGTCATGTCAGTGGTGTTAATGATAAACCCCAAACACTTTAATTTCTTTGTAGGTGTTTATACTGATTTTATTTTTATGTATGTAGAAAGCTAAAGTTGTAAGCGCATCAGATAGCTGGTCTATCGCTGTTTGGCATTCTCGTTGTGTTTGTGCAACAATGAAAGAATCATCAATATAGGGAAACATAATGTGTCCTTTCCTAGCCATGTGGGAGAACACCGGCTTGAGCAATTTTGTGAAAATACGCGGGGCACACACTAAACCATTTGGCATACATGTGAACTCATAAAGCTCATCATTCCAACAAAACCTGAGAAATTTCCGATCAGGTTTATAATTCAGCACTGTATAGTATGCATCTCTAAGATCCACACTAGACAGCCAGGAGTCTTGCGTCACCAAGTCTCTAGCCGTTTCCAGGGAAAACATTTTGAAATGTTGATACGCATTTAAATTTGTTTAACTTTGTTATGTCCAAAATAAGTATAATTTCCCCATTTGGTTTGGGTCTGGTAAAAATATTCTAAATAAATTTGCCAGCCACATGGAGCACTGGCTAAATAATCCCTTTTTCAATAAATTTAAGGACTTGCTCATTCAAAGCCTCCCTTTCTGCCAAATCAAACCGATAGGGAAAAGGTATGCCATTTTGTAGTGGCTGTTCCATGAATGGAATCCTAACTCCTTCGACTAGGCTAAGGATAGTCAGATTATGAGTAATGTTATTCGATTCCTCTAGGCAATTATTGATATTACCAGCCTTAAATTCGCTTACAGGAGTTTGGGTTGTGACCTCTACTTGTTCCCTGGGCAGGGGAACGGCTTCTGCAGGGTGAACTCCCTCTTGAAGGGTCTGTTCCCGTCATTCCAGCTGAATGGCTGCCTCTGACCCCTTCCCCTGGCCTGGTAGCCGTGGTTGGTCCCAAACCGGCCTCCTCGGTGTCTGGTGCGATGGCTGCGAAAATCCTGGCAGCTCTTTTTGAAGTGGCTGGAATTCCCATCAGTTCCCTTCTTTTTCTCAGTCTTTATGCGCCTACCACATTTAGATCCCATCTCCATTTGTTTGAACAAGTAATGGTTAGCACACTGGCCTGGAATGTAAAGAGATGTGGGTTCGAGTCCTGCTCTCGACGCAATATTTCCCATTTTCATCACCCCTATGACATATATATATATATATGAAGCCAATTCCTTGCACTAATTCATCAATATGTGGTATTAATAGTGACAATATTTTGTATGAGTCGGTTTCATATATCCAATAATAATAGGCCATATAAACGCTTTTGTGAGCATCTCACTGAACCCAAGCTAACCTCAATTAGCTGGGAAAGGTTATTGATGGTGTAAGGTATCACAACCCAAATATCATTTGCCAAAGAGGATTAAATGTCATAAATCTAGTCGTCCTCTCTTATAAGGCAAGATAAGGGTGACAACAATGACCGAATACAAATGGGAAATAATATATATGTTTATATACATGTTTATATACATGTATGTGTGTATATACATATATATACGTATTTTATATACATATATGCGTATATGGGTCATTCTTTAAAACTGGGCACAAAAGTGTGACATGGAAACCAAAAGTGAAAACCTTCCAAATAATAGCAAAAAACCTTCCAAATAATAGCCTAATCCAATGTCCTTTGAAGGTTTGCATGTTCTGCATATATGTCTGACAAAATAAATGTTACTTTTTGAATTAGATCTTATACAAATTGAGCAATACATTAATGTCACTCGTGTAACATGAAAATCAAAGACAAATCCAGAACCTCATTTTAACATATACAACATAGTCAAACAAGATTTTATTGATTACTCTTAAGCAGACAAGGCTGGGCTTCACCGTGGACACCGATGACATGACAGTACGAATCACCCTATACAAGCTGGCAGATGTCGTACAGGAGTGCGCCACCTGGATCCCTCAGCTCCCGAGCCTCCAAGAAGAACCTCCAGTGCCTCGTTCGGCAGCTTCAACACATCGCGAAGTGCGTTCGCCCCACCCGAAGATTGATGAACA
Organism: Branchipolynoe longqiensis; assembly: GCA_030323885.1. NCBI lineage: Eukaryota > Metazoa > Annelida > Polychaeta > Phyllodocida > Polynoidae > Branchipolynoe > Branchipolynoe longqiensis. The sequence goes on along the minus strand of CM059193.1, from coordinate 69,327,746 downwards.
GGATCCTCGAGCTCCTCAGGAACGCTCCCAACACCGGGAAGCACCCAGTCCCCGATGACATGCTAGGCGATATGGCATGGCTCCTCGATTATGCCAAGGCATCCAATTAGTCGTCCTCCTCCGCCCACCCCCGAAGCACTAGTGGGTGATCGAGTGCGACTCCTCACTCCTGGGCAGGGGAGCATACTCACCCTCTGACTACATAACGGAAGAGTACCAGCAAGAGTTGCTCGACAGCAGACGCCACATTAGCCAACTTGAGGCCATAAACCTCACTGTCGCTCTTCATGCCCTCACACCACCCAACCCCATGGACTATGCGATAGTAGTAGGTATCCCAAGTGATTTTCAAAAATAGTTTGGAGTTTGATTTAATGGATTTCACCTGTTAGTATATTTAATTTGAAATAAAATGACACTTCATTCGTGAAAATCGCTCTAATATTAAAGAAGATATGGACTTTTTTAGGTTGTTACTTAATTGGGTCACCCAAAACTAAAAAGATAGCATTTTTGATGGCCCCAAGAATTAAAAGTAACCACCCTATCAGACTTTCTGTATTTTTTCCTTCAAATCCATGGCCTATACAATGAGAATACAAAGATCCAGGGGTCTGATGTGGTTACATTTCAAGATATACATCTTCAAAAATGCGTGAAATCACAATTTCCTCAATTTCACCAATTTCCAAATTTTGCTTTGGACCACTTTTGGGTGCTTGGTTGTGGAAAAAATTGGCACCCATATTAAATTATTCTGATTTATCCCTAACCTACTGATGAGTCTTGTCATTGCTATTTTTTTTCAGGACTACATATGCTTGGGAAAAGCTTAAAAAAATAGGTTTAAAATGGTCCAGAGCTCAATTTGACAAGTGATAAAATCCGGTAAAAGGAAATGCCCAACTTTGAACAGGCTTATTTGGTACAGAAAAGCACCCGTACAAGATAATTGCATGAAATTTTCACACTGTACTACCTTCAACATGCTCTTTCTGTTTACGTTACATACAATACAATTTGATAGATATGAATGGTTTTTTTTTAAAAGTTTTCAAACCCTGTGTGTGTGTGGGCAGTGTGTTTATGGCACATTGCATAACAACTGGCACATTGCATAACAACTTTAGCATTCAATTCTTAAGTAGAGCCAACATTTATTTTGTCTCAAATTTACACCTTCACACCGTGCATTGCTAAGAATCATGAGTAACTTCTTTATTTTAAGAAAAAAAGGATCTTTATTTTCATGTAAAACCCGAAGTTATCCATTATTCGGTTCCGAAATGGTGGTTAATTGAACATTTTAAATTAAAATTTAAAATAGATGGACAAAGAATTTATTCAAGGACAAAATATGACTATATGGCCTGTAGTATTGGCAACAAAATGATATCATTGGCATGATGATGCTAGCTCTGGTGAATGGGCATCAGAGGTTTGAAGAAGCAGTGTAAAATTTCATGCATAAGTTAGTTGAAACAAAAGGTGATTTTCTACATAAATGGACTTGACAAAGCATTGATTTTCTGTAGCTGATCAAAGGCATATCCTAATGTGGATGGTACTATTAGAAAGAAGAAATATGAAGCTTTATTTTGCTTTAGGTTTTATTTCAATTGGTGAAAAACTTAGAACACACCAACAGATTGAAAATGATGAATTTTAAGCCTCCACACACAGATTATTGGTGGATTGGCAAGGCACTTGGGATACCTAATAGTAGTTAACACCGATAACCAGATTGGTTCTTAGCTCAAAATTAGATGGTTCTTAGCTCAAAATGCTTGATTATGGATAAACTGTGTCTTAAATATATTCATTACAATTATTATGTTGCGTGAGTGGATCCATGTTTATGCCAAATTGTTCGATTTTATTCCAAATTAACAGAAACACAGAAGTCTTGCACCTCACATATCGGCAAACTCAATGGCCGTGTGCATTTGTTTTGCTTTGGACGCAGTTTTCAGCGAATGCGCAATTGGAATTACGAACTCATCTATACATTCCAATATTTTCAAACTAAGCTGTTACACTAGAATATATGGCTTTCTGCATCTTTTACAATATATATCTTGGAAGCATTTCATTAATGCAAACACATAATTTATGATATTGCCATGAATTGGTTCTGGGAACAAGGCCAGGGAACCAGACTAGCTGATCTTGCTGCAGTTCTTTATATGGAATGCAATGGCCTGCTTCGATAAGAAACGAGGGTACAAAAAGAAATCTTACTTACAAAATGAGTGGACAGATGCATCCAGGCCCGGCTTACGAAGTAATAAAAGTAATCGTCTTAAAGTACAAGTAGATGGTTGGGTTGGCGGAAGAAACTGGAGGTGTGGTCACTTTGTTGGCTCACTGGGAAGTGTCGACGGACAGCGGTAGGCTAGCTTATAAGGGGGGGGGGGGAGTGACGCGGGGTGTGAAACACATTGTAGAATCTAATGCTCCGATATGTGGCTCTGTACGTATGCTATGAGGAAAACAATACAGACAAAGAGAAAGAAGAGAGAAGAGAGTCCAGCCCTCTGGTTTATTGCTTATATAGTTACATGGGTTCATTGTAGAGTATCATACCACCTCCTTTCACCAATGGGAATCGAGCATTCCTGGTCCTACCAATAGGAATCCAGCATTCCTGGTCTCTATGGATACCAGTGGTCTTCCCACCACCAGTAGCTGTATGGCCTCACAGCCACCACCAACCTTGACCTTTTGAGTGTGGTGACCCCTACCCCAATGGAAGGGCTAGGCCCTGAGTGCAATCAGACCCAGACCTGCCAGCACCACCATGTCTATTTATATCCCACTCAGGCACCACCAACCCATATATAATATATATATACACGCGGCTGGTCATGTATGATCAGTAATAGAACATTTGCATTCTCCCCCTCATTGAGTATCTAAATATTTTACAACATGTCGCTTGTGAGAAGTTCACGGCAGCAGAGGTGAGTCGTTCCCTTCGAATCACAAGGGATTCAACACAAGCGTTGCAACCAACGACACATTTATTTTCGCATTTTGGGGAGATTATACTTATTGTTGCAGTTATAACACCCATACACAGTTAAGTATTCACATCTGGTTTGGTTTGATTAAATACTATGCAATGCACTACAGTTGACTTCCCATACAACCTTCAGCCAACCAATCAGATACATGAAACATGACCTTTAAATAAAAAGAAATGCAGATAATCAAATGACTGACGTGTTATGCAAAACAGTGCAAACCGGAAGTCCGTAATTGTATTTTTAACCAGCTATCTCGTTTGTCGGTTTCCCCCCCCCACCTCCCGTTTTTCTTTGTTTCTTTTGTGTAATATAAGAAGAAAATTGTTCTTTGAAGAAGAAAACGCAATGACAATCAAAGTTTGCATTAAAAGTTCATCTGAAAAGGACTAGAAGAAACAAGTGAGAGCAAGCTTTGTGGGAAGCTGTCCTCCGCGCCTTGAATTGAATTGTACAAATGGTATTTTCCTCACAAAATCAATTTTCATTTTGAAAGGTTTCTTATAAGAAAAGACATTACAATAGCCTTTTTTTCAAAGAACCTGGTTTTATTAACAACGCGATGGGGCTCCCATCGCTATGCTACCCGAAGCAGTTCTCATGACAACGCAAAGGTTGTTAAGAAATTAATGCAATCAACTGACTGAGAAATCAAAGTTCGTTGATTATTGGAGTTCTACATCCTGGCAACATCTAAGGTCACATGAGAGCGGGTACCGATTTATGACAGTGTGCACTCATGGCAACTTTATAGTGTTGCCGCACTCGGAAAATCGGGCTGTCGGAACCATGACCCGATATCCCACTCATCACATTATCCTGACACTGAGCTAACGAGTCCTTGCCCTATCCTATTAATGCTGAGCGCCAGGCTAGGAAGCGATAAGTATCAATTTGATAAGTCATCGGTTTGAATCGACTGGGAACCCAACTCCCGAGTGTTTAGTGTTGCCCCAATAGGAGAACATGCCACCAGTTCCATGACAAAATATTCCAGTAAGCATAATTACTTTGATATTAACCAAACCAGCCGAACCGTCCCTAGTAATGCTGAGTGCTCGGATAAATAGTGTAGTAGGCTGCACTGACCTCTCAGGCAAGTAACCACATAGACAGGTAGACATGGGTAGAGTGGTGATATCAGGGAGCCTAGGTGGTGTAATAGTTAGCACACTGGCCTGGATTGCAAAGAGATGTGGGTTCGAGTCCTGCTCTAGGCGCAATATTTCCCATTTGCATCACCCCCACGACACTGGTGCCATGACCATGATCCTGTACAAGCTATGCGCTGTATAGTTGTTGAACCTACCCTGTGTATGTATATGTAAGTGCATTGACTGTATGTATGTATGTAATTGTAAGCATTATAAGACTTACAATTCCAGGGGGACGAGTGTAGTAGGATGCACTGACCTCTCAGGCAAGTAACCACATAGACAGGTAGGTGTGGATAGTGTGGTGATATCAGGGAGCCTAGGTGGTGTAATGGTTAGCACACTGGCCCGGATTGCAAAGAGATGTGGGTTCGAGTCCTGCTCTAGGCGCAATATTTCCCATTTGCATCACTCCCACGACAATAGCGCCAATCATAAATTTGGGAAGTCATTGGTTTGACTCGATCGAGATTCAATCAAAGCCACCACCTTGCGCCTGGGAGGCCAGTCGGTGCTATTACCGATTTGGCCATCTAATAATAATAATAACAAACAATAACAATAATAATAATAATAATTATTATTATTATAATTATAATTATAATTATAATAATCATAATAATAATAATCAAACTAATGCAAACTAGATCATAATGATCAACCGGATATATTGAACTAAAAAACAATGCAGAAACCCCAAACAATCAGATCAAATACAACTGTAATACTCATCTCAATATTCAGTCATGCTAGACTAGAACTTAAATCGACATTATAATTTCCAACAAGTCAAATGTGACCGGATTATTGTGGACTGCTGTATTCTTTTCTTTTTTTTAATCTAGTAAAGGTTGAGAACTTGATGACTGCTGATACAATCTCACTGGTGTTTAAATAACACAGCAACAAAATAAAAGCCATTGACTTTTGGAGGAAGATCAAACCGAGGGGCCAGCCATCAAAACAATACCTGTATGTCATCCGGATAGATGTACATAGTAGGCTAAGGTATCATACTCATATTACTAAAAGAAAACTTTGAAAAATACAAAAAAACTAATACAGAGACTACTATTAAGTACTAACACCCAAAGCTCCAAAAGGTTGGCCCGAGCAAGACCAGGTAAACACTCCTGAGTGCGGGACTCGACCAAAACAGAATCACAGCTGCCCAGCTTTGAAAACAAGCACCCTCACAGGATAAATAACTTGTCACAAAAAAAAAAAAAATTGTAGACGGTGGCATATTTCTCTCTTAGTCGATCATTGTCGTTTTACCACCTTTTCTTTTTTTGTAAAGGGAAATGTCATCTTGTTGATGTAAAACTCACCTTGGCAATGGTTTGATATAATCGCCAGTTTAGGTGTGCATTACCTACCCTGAGCAGCTATGAGTACTAACACCCAAAGCTCCAAAAGGTTGGCCCGAGCAAGACCAGGTAAACACTCCTGAGTGCGGGACCAGACCAAAACAGAATCACAGCTGCCCAGCTTTGAAAACAAGCACCCTCCCAGAATAAATAACTTGTCACACAAAAAAAAACTACAAAAATTGTAGACGGTGGCATATTTCTCTCTTAGTCGATCATTGTCCTTTTCCATCTCTTTAAAAAAAAAGGGAAATGTCATCTTGTTGATGTAAAACTCACCTTGGCAATGGTTTGATATAATTTCCAGTTTAGGTGTGCATTACCTACCCTGAGCAGCTACAAGTAGCTGCAGAGTGAAGATCAGGTGAAAAGGGAACTCACCTGTTAAAGACAATCATGATGGGAAATGTTAGCATACAAACAAATGTGAAGAGACGGCAAGCGGAGGTTCAATCTGTGTGGTTACCGTCAGAGGGAGAGAGAGGGAGAGAGAGAGGAGAGACGGGAGAGAAAGGGATAGAAGGAGAGGGACAAAGGGATAGAAGGAGAGGGACAAAGGGATAGTTGGAGAGAAAGGGATAGAAGGAGAGAGAAAGGGATAGAGGGAGAGAGACAGGGATAGGGGGAGAGAGAAAAGGGTAAAGGGAGAGAGAAAGGGATAGAGGGAGAGAGAAAGGGATAGAGGGAGAGAGGAAGGGATAGAGGGAGAGAAAAAGGGATAGAGGGAGAGAGAACGTGATAGAGGGAGAGAGAAAGGGTAGAGGGAGAGAGAAAGGGATAGAGGGAAGAGAACGGGATAGAGGGAGAGAAAGGGGAGAGGGAGAGAGAAAGGATAGGGGAGAGGAGAAAGAGAGAGATAAGAGATAGAGGGAGAGAGAACGGGAATAGAGAGGAGAAGGGATAGAGGGAAGGAGAAAGAAAGGGAAGAGGGAAGAGAGAAAGGGATAGAAGGAAAAGAAAGGGATAGAGGGAGAGAGAAAAAGGATAGCGGGAGAGAGAAAGGAGAGAAAGGGATAGAGGGAGAGAGAACGGGATAGAGGGAGAGAAAGGGATAGAGGGAGAGAGAAAGGGATAGCGGGAGAGAGAAAGGGAGAGAGAAAGAGATAGAGGGAGAGAGAACGGGATAGAGGGAGAGAGAAAGGGATAGAGGGAGAAAGAAAGGGATAGAGGGAGAGAGAAAGGGATAGAGGGAGAAAGAAAGGGATAGAGGGAGAGAGAAAGGGATAGAGGGAGAGAGAAAGGG
>CM059193.1:69242683-69320453 GCA_030323885.1 Branchipolynoe longqiensis | reverse complement strand
ATTCAGGATAAAAATGAACTTTCAATACAATGGATACTATGATTTTCCCGTAACGGTACACCAACGGGATAGACGTGGCAGGGCGTGGTGGGTGGGCCCTAGCCCACGTCTACCCGAGGCTTCTACCTCGGAAAAACAACAGTTATCCATCATCTATACCCAGATAAGATTCGTATAACTATACTATTTTACCTCGGTATACAGCCTCAGGCTAGCCTCAGGCTAGGGAGACCTTTACATAATTCATTTTTATCCTTAATATCATCCATTCTTATATAATATTCAAAGTTTTTGTTCTCACCTATTCTTATTAGTTGGCGAGCAGGCGCTTTGCAATGCCGGTAGGCTTTTCTAGTCGCTTGTTGTAATGTTTTGCAAACGACTTAGCCGTCTTCCAGCCTGCGTGTGCTAGTATTCTTTTCACAGAAATACCTAGCAACCGTGCCTTGGAGACTATGGCACCTCTAGTTGAGTGGGATGCGTATTTGCCCGTATCCACTCCAGCCAATTTCAACACCGTAATTGTCCATCTGGCAAGGGTGTCTCGTGAAATTGCCTTATGTGGCTTTATAAAGCTCACTAATAGTTGTTGTGATGCAAGTAAATCCCTTGTCTTAGATATATAAGCCCGTATGGCTGACACAACACATAATTTCCGATCACTCGGAAAACAGTCTAAGTGAACCGTAGATAAAGGGTCACCTAACGTGTTCGATTTAAGCAATTGTGCTAAATCAAACGTAGCTTGTTTCTTGTCTATTTCTAATCCAGTTAAAGATAAAGCAACAATCGCCTGTCCTCTGTGTCCGGTTACTAATAATAACAGGACCGCGACCTTAAAACCTAATTGTTTTATATCTAACCACGAGTTGTGAGGCCATGCCTGAAACAACTTAAATACTATAGACACATCCCAAAACCGACTATACTTTGGTTTTGGAGGATTCCTTTGATAAATTGAACGAAGTAGATAACAAAGAACATAATGTTTTCCAACTGTTTCGCCATCAATTCTCGGTAATATGATTGATAACGCACATCTTGCCGCATTGATCGACCCAAAGGATAGTCCTTCATCCTCTAGAGAACGAAGAAAACGAGCTACTTGTGAAATTGTTGGATATGTTGACTTGACTTTCATTAACAAACAATGTACACCCCATTTCTTTAAATAGGTTGTGTACATTTTGACCGTTCCTGGCCTCCAGGCATCAGATACTATCCTGTTCTCAGTAATTTTGTCCAATCCAAATTGCTGCAGCTGTTTCCTTAGAAAAGGAATGCCAATAGCGGCGTCGTTGACACGTCGCCGTGAACCACTAGCGGTCCGTGGTGCGTCAGATTCCCGAGTTTTCTTGGGAATCGTATATGTTCTTTTGCCAGTTGTGAAACTGCTGGCAGCCAAGGTTGCGTGTCCCAATCGGGCACCACCAGTATAGCATGTGTCCTTTCCAAACCGATTTTCCTGACAACTCGGCTGATAATGCTAAACGGTGGGAAAATATAAAAATAATTATTTTCCCAGATAATAGCGAATGCATCTACTTTCCAAGCCTCCGGTTCAGGATGCCAAGAAACGATAACAAGGTAATTTGTTATTATTTCGTGATGCAAACAAGTCAACTTTAGGTGTACCCCATTTTTCACAAATGAAGTTAAACAAAGGTGTAGAGAGAGACCATTCTAAATGGTCATGAAAATTTCTACTTTTATGGTCTGCAAGTGTATTTTGTGACCCTGGAATATGCGCTACAGTCAGCCAGACTTGTTGAGCCTGTGCCCAGTTCCAAATCAGTTTAGACAACTGATTGCAAGGCTTTGATTTGGTTCCACCCATGTTACGAATATATGCCATGGCAGTAGTATTAACAGTTAGTATTCTAACTTGTGATTTCTGTATCTTTACTAAACTACCTAAGCCCAGATAAATAGCACGCAATTCTAGCGCATTAATATGGTCTGATTTCTCATCATCAAGCCATCTACCTCCTGTTGTGACCCCATCTCGATGAGCTCCCCAACCTTCTAACGAAGCATCAGTAGTAATTACCGTATTAGGTTCCGCCATGCGGATTGGATTTGGTGAACTTGCTATGTGTTGCATCCACCATGCAATATCCTGTAGCCCTTCTTCCGAAATAAACATCTTTCGCTCAAAATTCCCTTTAGTTCGTGTTAACGCTAAATTTTTATCTATTTCTAGAGATTTAATATGGGCCTTCCCGTATAGAATAGCGGGTGCATACGATATCATTATCCCAATAAGGACTGCGACCTGTCTAAATTTAGGTTTTGGTAACTTAATAAGCTGGGTCGCTGTATTCATAAACTTAATTAGTTTTTGTTCTGTTATCGACACTGTAAGAGAATGTGTATCCAGAATAAACCCTAAACATTTGAGTTGTTTTGTTGGTTTAAGCACTGACTTTTGTGGATGTACATAAAATCCCAATTTAGTGAGTAATGCACATAGATCCAAAACTGCATTCACACAATCAATTTGTGTTGATGCTAGGAATCATCTATGTATGGGAACATTATGTGACCCTTCCGCGCCATTACTGAGAAAATAGGTTTAAGCAGTTTAGTGAATAAACGAGGGGCACAAGCTAAACCATTCGGCCTGCAGGTAAACTCATATAGTTGGTTATCCCAAAGAAACCGAAGAAATTTCCGGTCTTTTTCCCTTATGAGAGGCGTATAATATGCATCTTGTAAATCAACACTAGCCATCCACGCATCAGGGGTAATCAGATCTCGTGCCGTATCTAGCGAGAACATTTTAAAATGTCGATATTCAACCATTTCATTAAGGATTGTTAAATCCAGGATCATTTGAACGTCGCCATTAGGCTTTGGTCTCGAGAAGATGTTTGAAATAAACTCTCCTGAACAGTGTGTCACTTTTTGTATAATTCCTTTCTCAAAGAATTTTTGTACCTGCTTAGTTAGTGCCTCTCATTCAACCGGTTCAATCATATAAGGAAAAGGTATACTGCCTTGTACCGGAATTTGTGTAAAGGGAATGTGAACACCCCCTAACTATTTGTAAAATTTTTGGTCACTAGTAATTTTGTGCCACTCAGAAATATGATTATTAATATTACCAGCCACAAAGTTGCTTACAGTTTGTGTGGTTTTAGAGGCTGGAAGGACTTGTAACGTTTGTGTTTCAACCTCTACTTGGACCCGCCCCTGGGGAAGGGTCTCGGCGAGTTGACTCCTCGGCCCAGTGGCCGTGCAGTGTTGTCGGTCCAGCCTGAGCGAGCGCCCCGGCCCCGAAAAGCTTGACCGAAGTTTGAGCCCGGTCTGGTTCCCCTGGTGAACCGCCGTGGACGAAAATCCCCTCGTGACCTTTTGAAACGAGGAGTTTCCTGTTTCTTCTTACCATCCATGTTTTTGCCACTCTTGGCTGCAGTTTTTACCTCTTTATAGAGGTATTGTAGTTGACCGCCAAACATTTTCGTGTTATCTAAAGGTTTCCCTTTAATCGGCTCTGGAGCAAGAAAGAGCGTAAACTCTTTCCCATCATTATCGGTAACCTTCTTTGAGCGAGCCACTTCTTTGCCAGCATCAGTGCAAACCGACTTGAAGACATTTTCATATCTTCGATACGACAGGTAATTAATTACCTGCCGCCGCCAACAATGCAATGCCTTTGTCCATCGTCTTAGCCAAAGACGAGAACTTATTTTCTCGTTGCATTCTGTTTGCTACAGGAGCAATAGCTGTTAGGGTACCAAGCACCGCCTTATGCACTATGTGCAACACACCCTCAAATCTCTTACGGTCCTCCGTCATATTGACATCTCGATCCATCTCCTTAATGATGGAGTTGGGAACACCTTTAATGCCTGTTAACTCATTTGATAACTTGGAAATAATCTCCGCCGGTTTAAACGTGCGGAAATGGCCATTAATGTTCTCACGCATAAGCGTAGTGGTTTTCACACGCTTAGCCCTTGGCTTCTCCACTTTCTTAGCCACTTTGCTCCCAATGGCAGCATAGACACCTTCATATCGCGTGTCTGAGTCCGATTCCGTGGAAGTGGAATCCGTGGACGAGTCGGAAGAAGAAGAATCTTTCCTCTTCTTCTTCTTCCTCTTGGACTTGGTCTTGCACTTTTTGCGAAGTCCCGTCCTCCCCCTTTCCTTGGTGAAATCATCACCAGAAGAAACGATATGTTTCTTCTTCTTCCTCCGTTTAGGAGAAGGAGGAGGAGCCCTAAGCTCCATCTCTGAGTCTGTCTCCGAGAAATCCTCCCAAGAAGACTCCTCTTGAACACTCGGCATTCGCCGTTTACGAGACACCGGTGGTTTGAGAGCCATTATATGACTCTCCATCGCCGCAAACCGCGTCTCCCAATTTTGAGCCGCGGCGCCGTCAGGCACTATGTCCTCCTCGGAGGGAATATGCGCCCCGGGCTGTGTCGAAGGCACTGCCGACAACACGGGTGAGGAGTCGTACTCCTCGTCCCCTCCACTCGGAACACGCCCCTCGGCTGCTGCTGCACCGCGCTTACTCCGCTTCGTGGCCATCGGGAGCTGAAACAAAGAATTTTGATCAGTCCCGGGAAATCATCACCAGAAGAAACGATATGTTTCTTCTTCTTCCTCCGTTTAGGAGAAGGAGGAGGAGCCCTAAGCTCCATCTCTGAGTCTGTCTCCGAGAAATCCTCCAAAGAAGACTCCTCTTGAACACTCGGCATTCGCCGTTTACGAGACACCGGTGGTTTGAGAGCCATTATATGACTCTCCATCGCCGCAAACCGCGTCTCCCAATTTTGAGCCGCGGCGCCGTCAGGCACTATGTCCTCCTCGGAGAGAATATGCGCCCCGGGCTGTGTCGAAGGCCCTGCCGACAACACGGGTGAGGAGTCGTACTCCTCGTCCCCTCCACTCGGAACACGCCCCTCGGCTGCTGCTGCACCGCGCTTACTCCGCTTCGTGGCCATCGGGAGCTGAAACAAAGATTTTTGATCAGTCCCGGTATATATATATGTCACAATATGGTTGTTTCAAACTCATTTGGACATCTATTGGTGTTAGAGAACGTGTTTATACCGTTATAACACAGGCGTAATAAGCTAAATTTGTGCGTGGGTTGTGGGTCAAGCCCAAACCTTACGCGGGGTCGGGACCAGTGTATCGGCCCGCCCATCCCTCTGTTCCGCACACTTCTCCCACCTGTGACTACTACGTCAACAAGTTGGAGAAAATGCTACGAAACTCGGAGAAACGCCTGAAAAAGTTGTGGGGAGTCTATAAAAGAAACCCAGGAGCATCTCCAACATTACTCTCTATTAGAGTACGAGAGAATTTCCACAGGAGACGAGGCAGAGCCCACATCTCTACCCATAATCACACGGTGACTCGGGTGTTGACAGAACCGCTAATGATCGGTTTCAATCCTTCGAGAAGGAATTCTATCCTTGGTTTTTTATAACCAAATAACTCGTCCAAAATGGACCAAAGAAAGTCTAAACTTTCCATAATGATGCTCTAATGCATCATGATTAAGCTAACCACAGTTTTTATGATACTTACTGCGTATTAGCTTGTATGTAGACTAAATTTGCCGGAGCAACCCAACGACACGTAATCCAGCCGTGAGTTGTATATGCTAATTGCTGGTACCTCACGTGCTTCCTTCTCCCTAGCCTGAGGCTAGCCTGAGGCTGTATACTGAGGTAATATATATATATATATATATATATATATATATATATAATTATATATATATGTAGTGGTCTACACTGACCTCTCAGGCAGGTAACCACATAGACAGGTAGGTGTGGGTAGTGTGGTGATATCAGGGAGCCTAGGTGGTGTAATGGTTAGCACACTGGCCCAGAATGCAAAGAGATGTAGGTTCGAGTCCCGCTCTAGGCACAATATTTCCTATGTTCATCACCCCCATGACATGTATTATTATATATAGTCAAACCTCTCTAAATCAACCGACCGTGGGACCGACTTTAAGTGGTCCATTTAGGGAGGTGGTCGGTTTAAGGAGTTAGAATATGGTTACAATGGTATTGTTGGGACCCAAATAAAGCGATCGGTATAGGGGAGTGGTTGATCTGTGGAGGTGGTCGGTTAGAGAGGTTTTACTGTATATATACACACATGAATATCGTTTAGATAACATGATGGTATTAGACTCTTGTATCAATAGTTGCAAGTTCTAGGAAAGCTTGTTTTATTTAACGACGTCTCAAGAGCACATTGATTTGTATCCTCGGCTATGGGTCAAACAAACATGGTCATTCTGACATATTTATTTGGAGGAAACCCGCTACTCTTTCAGATAAGCAACAAGGGATCTTTTATATACATTCTCCCATGTGGGACAGGACAGCACACACCACAGCATTTGATGAACCAGTTGTGGACCACTGGTTGGAACGGAAAATAGCCCAAAATTGTAAGATCCATAACACAACAATTACAGCAATGCGACCATAATAGTAAATTAAATAAGTAGCTACGTGATATAGCGTGGCTCCATTTATGGCAGTGTGGGGTCTGCTACAGTGAAATCATATAATCAATGGCTAGAGAACTGTTCATCGATTACTTTAGTTGATAAATGATTGTGGAGTTCAAGTAGATGACGTGGTTTGGTTCGTTTTTGTTGCCTTCTCCAATATCATGTCTGCTCGGACTACATGTCGCCTGCTGACGACATGCCACCTGTTCATATTTCATGGTTTATTGTTGTTTTACATCCTAGCAACATCTAAGTTCATATCAGGACGGGTACCGACTTGTGACAGTGCGCACTCATGGCGACTTTATAGTGCTGCCCCACTGGGAGACCAGACCACCAGCACCATGACCCGATATCCCACTCAGTGACATTATCATGACACTGAGCCAACCACTCCTTGCCCTATCCTAATGAGGTGGCATTGTGTTTAATTCTCAGTGAGGTGTTCGGTTGTTGGTGGGATGATGATGACATCCCTTATCAGGGACGAAAGTGGTCTCCGGGGGGAAAAAAGCGGAAATGCTGATATTCTGCCATAGGTTTAACATTGTCAGGGAATCACTGAAAATTCCCGGAGGTCGGGTTTCATATATATTGGTTTACGCTGATAGTGCTGCGGCGTCTGCACCACATATTAGTGATGGTGCTGCAGCGTAAAACAATGTATTAGTAGTGCCTAGGTTGATCGTGCTGCAGGATTGGAGTAGGTACAGACAAAATCCCGGAAATCCGCGAAATCGCGGAGATCTTTCATCCCTGCTTATGTAAACCACGCAGCCTGATTCCTCATAACAACTAATAACACAGGGATGAAAGTGGTCTCCGGGAAAAAAATCAGAAATGCTGATATTCTCCCATAGGTCATTGTCGGGGAATCGCAGAAAATTCCCGGAAGTCGTGTTTCATATTTATATTGCTATATGCTGATAGTGCTGTGATGTTTGAAGCATGTATTAGTAGTGTATGCTGATAGTGCTACAGTGCTTGGAGCATTTATTAGTAGTATACGCTGATAGTGCTGCACAGTCTGCACCACATATTAGTATACACCGATGGTGCTGCGGGATTGAAAAATCCGGGAAATCCGCGGAATCGCGGAGATCTTTCATCCCTGAAATTAACAGTGATTTCTGAGGACCCACGTCCGAGCAAAGCTACATTTCTAGTATTGTGACATTCCCAGAAAAATTTCAAACTTGATATCATTGAAAGTGTGTTTGCCAACGAGAATGAGTTGAGGTTTAAAAGTTGAGTCCGAGGGTCTTGAGTTTCCGTGTTTTTTTGTAAAAAAATAAAATAAAATAAATAAATAAAATTAAAAAAATACTAAAAAAGAATATTTAAAAAAATAAAGATAAATATATTAGGTTGATTGCTATAATCTACCCTACTTTAGTTTGAAGTAATTTTTGTTAACGGCTAACTTTGGAGTGCAACCCTTAGAATTGCAAACAAGCTAAATTAATATTGGCAAGCGCACCATAGCTCTGATGCCATGGTCTTCAGCAGTAACAGGTTCTATTAAATTGAATCAGTATTTATTCCCTTTTAATGCTGCAATAAATGCTTAACAATAAGCACAAGCACTTAAGTTGAACATGTAGAATCAAATCTAGAGAAGTGTCTTGGTTTTGACAAATGTACGCTTTCATCAGACTGCCGGTTTAAGAATATACGAGAATTTACAAATGTGGACATATTTTCAATTTGTACTAAATTAGATTAAACGGGGGGGGGGGGAATTAAGTGTGTGGGGGGTCCATTAAATAATCTTTCTTTCAACATAGGATAAGGAAGACCTGGCAACCATTAGTCAACACTATGAGCATCGCCATTTGAATAATATAATTTCCTATATATAAATTATATAGGAAATGACATTATTCAAGCTCCCTATACATATCGGTAGAACGCGGGCCTCGCGTGCGGGAGATCGGGAGTTCGGTTCCAGGTCGAGTCAAACCAATGACTAATAAAATTGACACTTGTTGCTACCTAGCCTGGCACTCAACAGTAATAGGATGGGGCAAGGACTGGTTAGCTCAGTGTCAAGATAATGTGACTGAGTGGGATATTGGGTCATGGTGCTGGTGGCCTGATTTCCCAGTGGGGCAAGACTATAAAGTCTCCCTGAGTGCGAACTGTCGCAAGTCGGTACCTGTCCTGATATCACCTTAGATTGTTTCCAGGGTGTGAAACTCCAACAACCAACCCTATATATATATATTAATTATAAGGATTGAGATGTATATATGGGGCGACTGGGCTTTTCAATGAATGCATTGCATAGGCATCATTGAAGTAATGACACTCTGACCCATATAGCCGAACAAGTATAACTGTAAGACATAACTTGCCTGACACAACTACTAGAAGTGATGGAAATTTGGACTGACTGGCTGGACCATGGCCTGGCATGGGACACCATCTATCTGGACTTCTCCAAAGCCTTTGATAGTGTGCCTCACAGAAGACTATTAAACAAAATCAAAGCTCTGGGAATATCCGGATCAATTTCTGAATGGATACAGGATTTCCTGTCTGAGAGAAAGCAAAGGGTAGTCGTAGGTAATAAAAAATCTTTCTTTAAGAATGTCACCTCAGGAATACCTCAGGGAAGTGTGCTGGGACCAATATTATTTATAATATTTATAAATGACATGCCAGGCAGTGTCTCATCAAACCTAAAAATATTTGCGGATGACACAAAAGTCTTTCGAGCCATAAAAGATGTAAGAAATATAAATCTCTTGCAAGAGGATATTCTGAAACTCGGACAATGGTCCGAGAAATGGCAATTGCCTTTCAATGAAAAGAAGTGCAAAATTATTCATTACGGGAAAAAAATCCTCATTATGCCTATTATATGAAGAACACTGTCCTGCAACAAGACAGCTATGAAAAGGACTTGGGCGTAACCTTCGACTCCCAACTCTCTTTCAGAAACACATGAGGATTATAATCTCAAATGCTAACCAGAGAGTAGTAATAATTAAAAGAACTTTCCATCGCCTCAACAAGAACAATTTTCTCATTCTATTTAAGTCTCTTGTTAGGCCAATTTTGGAATACTGTCCACAAATTTGGAGCCCAATTTTTTGGAAAGATATTCTGGAGATCGAAAAGGTTCAGAGACGTGCAACAAAATTAGTTGCAGTTATAAAGGACTTACCCTATGAACAACGGCTTAGGGAATTGAAACTTCCTACCCTTTCCTACAGAAGTTAAAGAAGTGACATAATTGAAGTATTTAAAATTATGAAAGGTTTTGATCAAATAGATATGAACCAATTTTTCACCTTGAATAAAAGAGAAGCCAGTCAGGGCCATACTCTCAAACTAGTAAAACCCAGAGCCATTTCAAAGTTAAGGCAACACAGTTTCTCAAACAGGATCATAAATTTATGGAACAGACTCCCGCAAAATGTTATTGTTGCCGAGTCAATAAATTCAATCAAGAACAGATTAGAAAAAGCATGGGCTGATGATCCAGGGAAATTTGACCCCTTATTCACCACATGTTATTAATTATTCCTTGTGTTGCATATTTACTTGCACTCAAGCAAAAATGAGAGACAAATGAGTGTTCACACTTCCTGTCTACCATTTGCTATTTCGCTATTTCGCTAAGAGCACATTCGCATAATCATATTCATGGACATAATCAGTGAACACTTAGTGAAACAGGGTGGTAGATTTCAGAGCCAACTCTAACTTGGCCTCGCGCCTGCGCAATGATGACATTGCATACCCACTGCTGCATCGTGTCATGGAAATTTGACGCGTGTTTGCCTGTGACACATGACTTTCCATTTATAAATCGTTTATGTAGCTGGGCCCCATGCCCATGCAGCGTTCCAGTAGGTGGCAGCACCGTGAAAAGCGGGCAAACAGATCACTGGCATTAATAGTTGCATAATACGAAGGTTTTGCGTTTCTGTTACATTTTTTTTTCTGTTTAAAGATAAATATAGTCTGATGATAGTTATTTCCACATATCTTTATTTTGAAATAGATTTTTATTTTAAAGGGGTACTCTTGGAGATATTTGAAGTGATTTTCCAGGTAAACTGATTTTCCATAAATGTACACACCAAAATACTGGACACGAGACTGTTGTTGAGTTCTTTTCCCCCCATTTTTTTTAAAAGCATAACCCAGAAACCCCAAACAGCAATAAATGTTTAATAAGTGCACCAGTATCTAAGCTGGATATATATAGGATCAAATCGAGGGAATTTATTTGGTTTCAGAAAGTTGATGCTTTCATTGGCTTATTCAGCTTTAACGCGACCACCTGCCAACAATTTATCTGGGCCGGGTTCAGTTGGTTGGTTGTTGGAGCTTTACGTCCGAGCAACATGCAAGGTGATATCAGGACGGGTACCGACTTGTGACAGTGTGCACTCATGGCGACTTTATAGTGCTGCCCCACTATATGAGACCATGTTGCGAGCACCATGACCTGATATCCCACTCAGTCACATTATCCTGACACTGAGCCAACCAGTCCTTGCCCTATCTTAATCATGCCGAGTCCTTGGCTAGGCCTGGAAGTAACCATAGCTACACCGTAGCTCAGATGTGTCGGTGCAAGCAATCTGCCAGAAAAGTGCAATAAGCAACGCACATTCACCATTCGGGCCCTTAGTGCTGCTGCGTTGTTTGTTTGTTTGTTGTTGTTTTACGTCCTAGCAACATCTAAGGTCATATCAGGACGAGTGCTGCTGCGCACGCACACTTAACATTTAGACTGTGTTTTCCCCGAGGTCCAAATGAATCCCAGCCATTTCCATGTCGCCAAGGCTTGTCAGCCATCGAACTGTATAGTAGGACACTGTATACATCGACAGCGTGATATAGTAACAGTATGACAGTGTATAGTACAACACCATATATACTATATAAGTTAAAGTTGCATAGTCCGATGAAAACATCACATTTTCAAAACCAAAACACTTATCTAGATTTGATTCTATATATTGAACTTAGATACTGATGCACATATTAAGCATTTGTTGCTGCATAGAAGGTTGTAATAAGTCAATTTAATAGAACCTGTTAGTACTGAAATCTATGGTGTCAGAGTTTTGGCGTGCTTGCCAAAATTAATTTGGCATGTTTTAACGTCAAATACCTCCAAAGTTAGCCATTTAAATTAAAAGTTACTTCAAACCAACGTAACGTAGATCATAGCGATCAGCATAATGTATTTATCTCAGAAAATGGCAGAAACTCAAAAGCATCGGACTATGCAACTTTAATACTATATTAAGAGTATAAAACCGCATAGTTGGTTGATTTGTTGTTGAAGCATTACGTCCTGGCAATATCTAAGGTCATACCAGGATGAGTACCAATTTGTGACAGTGCGCACTCATGGCGACTTAATAGTGTTGCCCCACTGGGAAATCCGGCCGCCAACACCATGACCCGATATCCCACTCAGTCACATTATTCGGACACTGACCTAACAAGTCCTTGCCATATCCTATTAATGCCAAGCGCCAAGCTATGAAATGACAAGTATCAATATTAAGTCATTGGTTTGACTCGACCAGGGTTCGAATCCGTGGGTTCAAATCCCACGAGCTACCAAAACGGGAGACGGACGTTCAACTCATTCGGCCATGCCGTCTGGTCCCACATAAGATGACACCATATAGTATGACACTGGGCCGTGGCATAATACTAGCCACCAAAGGTTTACTTGTGACTTCTCATAAGCCCCGGTCACACACGGGCCTTAAGTCGCTGCAACTAGTTCGCCTCATCTAAGTCGACACAGATCACGTGGGTGAATGCTCCTCTCAGGCGAATTAGGGCTGAGTCGACTCAACTAGTTCGCCTCATGTAGACGGCTTTGCGAGACAGATTAGATGAGGTGACTTAGCCTGAGTCGGCCTAAGGTGCGTGTGTGAACGCAAGTGGTTTAGTTGAGTCGGCTTAAGCACGTCACTGTCAATTTGTGTATGTGTGTATGTATGTGTGTATGTATGTGTGTATATGTATGTATGTATGTATGAGGTGTGTGTATATGTGTGTATACATGTATGCATGCATGTATGTATATATGTGTATGTATGTGTATGTATGTATATGTGTATGTATGATTGTATGGGTGTATTGATGTTTGTATGTGTGTATGTATATTTGTATGTATGTGTATATATATGTGTATATATATATGTGTGTATGTATGTATTTTTGTATGGGTGTATGGTTGTTTGAATGTATGTGTATATGTATATATGTATGTGTTTTTGTATGGGTGTATGGTTGTATGTGTGTACATGTATGTATGTATGTATACATTATGTATTTATACATTATGTATGTATGTATGTATGCATGCATGTATGTATGTATGTACATATGTATGTATGTATGTCTGTACGTATGTATGTATGTATGTATGTATGTATGTATGTATGTATGTATGTATGTATGTATGTATGAAACTACATAGGGCCTGACCAGATGGGATGGACGAATGAGTTGAGCATCCGTCTCCTGTTGTGGGAGATCAGGAGATTCGAACCCATGGGTTTGTGGGTTCGAATCCTGGTCGACTCAAACCAATGACGTAAAAATGTATACCCGTCGCTTCCTAGTCTTGCACTCTGCATTAATGTGTGTTTATATGTTTGTTTATTGTTGATTTAAGTCCTAGCAACATCTAAGGTCATATCAGGACGGGTACCGACTTGTGACAGTGCGCACTCATGGCGGCTTTATAGTGCTGCCCCACTGGGTTACCAGGCCTCCAGCACAATGACATGATATCCCACTCAGTCACATTATCCTGACACTGAGCCAAACAGTCCTTGGCATATCCTAATAAAGCAGAGCGCCTGGCTAGGAAGTGACAAGCATACATTTTTAAGTTATCGGTTTGACTCGACCAGGGTTCGAACCCACGATCCCACAGTCTACCAACACGGTTCTGATATGACCTTAGATGTTGCTAGGATGTAAAACAACAAGCAAACATCGATCCGGACCGGTTTAATGCGCGTGTCTGAACGCAACTCACTTTCAAAGCTTGGTATGTGTGAACGCGCCGCTAGTTCGACTCATCTAGGTCGCCTTATCTAAAGCCCCGTTCACACACAAAACTTTCGGCCGAACTAGATAAGGCGAACTAGATGAGGTGAACTAGGCGTGAAAGGGAGTCTTGTCCACACATGCAGTACTTGGGGCGGTTTAAGCCGGAAATCGATATCTGCACATGAGCAAGTCCATACTAACCAGCGCCACTTTCGGTTAGTCGACGTCGCCACGAGAGAGTATGGGTTCGACCTAGATATGTATAGACTGAGTCGTATTGTTTTGGAACGGTCAAACCTTCTGCTGGGCAGTGAAAACCTAAAAATAAATGATGAAAAAAATATCTGTGCACAGCTAGCAGTTTCATAGACCAAATTATATAATATGCGCTTTTGATAGACCGGAAAATCAACAAACTCAGGTCTCGACTGCGCATGCATGTGACGTGCTTAAGTAAACCGGTACCGTTCACACAAGGAAGTTGGGCCGACTTAAGCTAGTTCGCTTCATTTGTACTACCTCGCGACGTGGTTTACTTGAGGCGAACTAGATGAATCGACTCAGCCCTAATCCGCTTCAGCGTCGCGTCCACACGGCCAATGTGAGCCAAACTAGACAAGGCGAACTAGTTGAGGCGACTTAACGACCGTGTGTGAACGGGGCTTACATCGGCCTAATGTTGTATGTGTGACCACAGCTTAAGTCTAAGGTATAGGGGAACGGGACGTAGCTCAGGCAGTAGCGTGTCCACCTGTGAAGGTTTGGGGTATCTGATCGATCCTGCTCAGTGGACCCATTTGCAGTTTGGGTTATTTTCCATTCCAACCAATTTCCACAACTGGTTCATGAAACCCAAAGGCTGTGGTATGTGTTGTCCGGGCTGTGGGACATGGTTGTCATTTAACCATCCCAGGACGGTGGGAAATACTGGGAATTCCCGGGAAATTCAACATAGGATTACTTTTTCATCTGGTAAACACATATAAGTACATTCAGATTGATATAACATTACATTAAACTATGTGTTGAAGAAAATCCTGAGATCCTCCCAGAACTGTGTCTCCTCCTGGCAGATGACATTACAACTATGGCACTGACACATGATGCTACAGATGACAAGACAAAACCTATAGTGTGGTTGAAGTACATTGGGTCATCAAAGACAGTGCCAACTGAGTTATCGTCACTTGCCATGAGAATACTTTTGCTGTGAGCCAGTGCAACATCCATGGAGAGAATCTTCTCCAACTTTGGACTAATACAGACAAAGTTAAGAAATCATCTTGGTTTTCATAAATCTTCCAAGTTGGAACCTTCATGGTAAGGAAGACATTGATTGGTAATATTATGTATCCGATGTATATACAATAGTATGCATGTACTGGAAAACTGCTAATGAGATGAAAAATATGTGCAATAAATATATGGTACATGTAAGGTTCTATATTTATATTATCATAACATGAAGGAATGGTGCCCGTAACTAAGTATATCACACAGAAATAATAGTATGAACCAAACATAAAATAAAGAACAAAATCGAAAAATATAATGCGAAAAAAAGTATTTCCCACTTTTGGAGTAATGGGCAGGGCGGTATTTCCCGGGAAATACCACCCGGTAATTACCACCCCAGCATTTCCCGGACAACCCTGCTGTGGGAAAGTGAATATATAAAAGACCGATTGCTGCTTATCGGAAAGAGTAGCATATGTAGCGGCAGCAGGTTTCCTCCAAAGAAATATGTCAAACCATATGTTTGACGTCCAATAGCTGATGACACAAAAATCAATGTGCTCTAGAGGCGTCTTTAAATAAAACAGGATTTACCTTTTTATGTTTAAGGTATAAGAACGTATTCCATATGACCAATTTCGACTTGTCTTCCATACAGTAAGCCAGGGCCGCGTTCAGGGTCCGTCTCGGAGGCGCCTCGGCGATACTTTTTGGTCTATTTGCGTTCAGGGTCCGTCTCGGCGATGCCTCCCTTTTCAGATAGGAGACAAAAAGCGCCTCGAAAATGGCCGCCGCATGCAGTGGTTTCATCCAATCAGAGTGCAGCATTTTGATTGCAAATGGCCGCCGCCTATGGGGGCGGCCATTTTCGAGACAAGAAACTGCCTTTGTGGTTCAGACTAGCGTGACGTCACGGGTGCCTCCGAGACGGACCCTGAACGCGGCCCAGGGCTGTTCAAAATAAGTCTCCCCCCCCCCACCTGCCCCATTTATAGAACTAATTGCTATACTTCTGTAGTACCGGTATGTACCACGCACGACTATATACCGTATCAGCTCAAGCCACTTCCTTTCTAAATTATATACGTAGAGGTCTACAATACCTTATTCGAAATTCTGAAATCCGAAAACCCAAGTCTTTTGCAAACAGCATGTAAATAAACTGTAATAATATTTACAGGTCTAGCCTTTATTTATCCCACTTAGTGTGAATATTCATATGTTTATCTGGGGAAATAGTGAGGTGTTTGATTATAGTTCATTTGAAGCTCTCCTTAAGTTTCGCCAAATGTATTTGTTGGAGCGAAAATGTACTAGAAAATTGATGCGCTTTAATTATCCCATTATTTCATTTATCAGCATATTACTCTATAAATAAACTGTAATAGTATGTGTAGTCATTGTTTACCCCACTTAGTGTGAGTAACCAGGGGCGTAGCTAGGCATACGCGCATACGCCAAAACGTCCACATCGTTTTGTCAACAACAACAAAAATTAAAAAATAATAATGGGGGAGGGAGAGAGAGAGAGAGATATAGAGAGAGAGAGAGATAGAGAGAGAGAGAGAGAGAGAGAGAGAGAGAGAGAGAGAGAGAGAGAGAAGGCATGTAGTAGTCCGGAGTGTCGAAAACTCAAGTCTAAAATGTGTAAAATCCGCCAGCTTAAGCTTAAGTGGCCCCCTAAACCCCCTACCGAAATTAGGAGCACACATCGTTAAAGGTCTAGCTACTCCCCTGGTAACCATTCGTTTTACTGCAATAATAATGTTTAATTACTACCTTTATTCTGAAATCTGAAACATTCTTAATTCCAAAACACAACTGGCCTCAAAGATTTCAGATAAAGGATTGTGGACCTGCATGTGTGTGTGTGTGTATACATATAAATATATAATTCGGCGTTCGAAATAAGATTGAGAGCTTGTCCGCTGGTCCGAGCCAAGTAAAGGCCCTGTCACACTTTACCAGATTGAGGAAACAGATTGAAACGGAACAAAGTCTGTTGATATCCGGCAAAGTCTGGGGCCATATGCAGGTGTCAGTGTTAGCGGCGTTTCGTGTTAGAGCCTATTACCGTTTACCTATCACCGACGTCGGGAACTGTGTCAAGTCGTATGCAGGAGCGCGTAACACGTACATTGTAGCTAAACGTGAATTTATTAATAGATTTGGGAAATCCCTCTGCGTTTGTAGCCATATATTAGGCTCAAATCTATTGAATGCGATCATATTTAACAGAATTACATACGCAATAAGTGAAATTTTATCAATTTAACCCTAAAGTCGAAGCGTTATTAAGGCTACCGCTGCATTGGCGGCGATATTAATAGTTATATTTTCGAATCGACGAGCGTAAAGTAAACAAATCGCTAATACATTGCCGCCAATGCGTAGACGTCGGCCAGTATGGATGTCGACGTCGACGCGGCGGTCGCGACGGCGACTATTTGTTTACTTTACGTTCGTCGATTCGAAAATATAACTTTTAATATCTCCGCCGTTACGGCGTCAGCGTTAATATTGCTTCGAATTTAGGGTTAATTTAATCAAATTTCACTTACTGCGTATCTAATTCTGTTAAATATGATAGCATTTAATAGATTTGGCCAAAACATTACGCTAACACCGCCCGTAAACGTCATATGAAACGGGGTTAGTGTTGCGGACCTTAAACGCGCGGTGTTAGGCCTATCACTGACTCGTGCATACCGACTTTTCGGCGCAAAACCAGAAATCCCCTCTAAACGCATTTTGGCTCGATAACACCGCTTCCTGCATATGGCCCCTGGTTTGTGTCCATTGCATATCCGTTGATATCCGGCCTGATCTGTTACAAGTTTTGAGTATGCACAAAACTTGTAACGGATTGCACTGGACTGATGTATGCGGTTATTATCCGTTACTGTCCATTCCCATCCGTTACATATCCATTACACGTCCGTTGCCATTCGCTATAGTTCTTTTTGTATACTGAATTGCCTGTTGATCATTAGATACATTATCAACCGTTACCATCTGTTATCTGTCCGTTACCCATCCGTTACATAATCGATACATTTCAAGTCCGAATCACACCGGATTAGAATATTTTTGCCCATTTCAATCTGCTTCCTCAATCCGGTAACGTGTGACAGGGCCTTAAGAGTAAGCACTGACAAACCGTTGGGGAAGTGAACATTTTGGGCTGAAAAACATATATTTTGGGATTTTGTTTGCTTTCTGTTGTCATCTTTAAAAGTAATTTATATTATTTATGACATTTGTTTTGTTATTTTGATTTATTTGTGTAGTTTTATTCCCATAACCATGGATTGGAAGTTAACTGAGATAATAAAGGTAAGTACTGTGGACAAGTGAAAATTCAGAAAGACAAGTGAAAATCACACTTGTCTTGTCCTATGGACAAGTGACAATTTTTACACACACACATATATATTGTGAGCATAGTGCAATATTGTGTGTATATACTGTATATGTCCCAATCGAAGCACACTAACCAATAGAAGCACCCCCCCCGCCCCCATTTCAAGATTGAAAGCATGCACAAATTTACAATCATATTCAGACTGAACGCACATAAAATAAGACAATCCCACTTTATTTCAGAGGCACAACTAAAACAAATCCATGAAATTCTTTAACTTTGAATAGACACGCATCCTTGTGTCTGCACTCGCGCAGTGCGCGTCTATTGGGACATATACGATATATGTCATATCCGGTCCAGACACAAGCACATTGTGTATCCCAGGGTTGCAGTACAAAGATGGTTAGTAATCGGAGAAGCTACAGTACTTCTTATTATATCATAATTGTCTGTTAATATGAAACTTGATGCACTTTCATAAACACTGACTTATGAAAGCGAAAACACAGACAAGGAAATACACATGGTATGAACATGGCATATTCAATCGCCCATACTAATAATCTACAATAGCCGTGTTTACACAGCCAATTGTAAAGCGAATAAGACAAAGCGATTTATATGAAGCGAAGTAGTGGCACGTTTACACACGGAGCGGTTTAAGGCGGAAATCGATATCTGCGCATGAGCAAGTCCATACGAACCAGTGCTTAAGCTAGTTCGCTTCATATAAACCACCACGCGAGGTTGTGTACATAAAGTGAATCATATGAAGCGAATCAGCCCTAATCCGCCTCAGAGTCGCGTTTACACGGCGAATGTGAGGCGAACTAGGCAAGGCGATTTATATGAAGCGAATTAACTTCCCCGTGTAAACACGGCTCATGTCGTCTTACACCAATTCGAATCAGTTTGAATCAATATCGTGTAGATTTGGTAATATTCAGCCTATTGAAACAAGCAAGTCTGCCTGTCCTATCTAAAAAATAAATACATTTACAACTGCAATATTTCTTAAAGTTACATAATCCGATGGTTTTGAGGGTTTTTTGTTTTGTTTTTTGTTTTTGGTCCATTCGTTGTTTAAGCAGGGGAAATTTCAATCGTGGATGATTGGTCTTCCTCATTCCACTGCTCCTTGCCCTATCCTAATAATGCCAAGTGCCTGGCTAGGAAGCGACAAGTATCAATTTTTAAGTCATTGGTTTGACTCGACCAGGGTTCGAACGAACCCACGACCCCACGATCTACCAAACACGGGAGACGGACGCTCTAACTCATTCGGCCATCCCGTCCATGAGTTGCTGCCATATTCTTTTAGATAAACATATTCGGTTGATCAGAATAATATACTTTATTTTAGCTTGAAGTAACTTTTATTTAAAAATATTAACCTGGGAGATACGTGATGTGAAAAAGCTACGTGTAATTTTAGTGTGTACACTAAGATGTTGGTTTATTAGTATATTACTGCTGTTTTGTGTGTAGCAGCATCGAAAGGGAGCGCCAAACGGCAATAATATTTTAATAGGTGCACAGCTGTATACGAAGGATAAAATCTAGGAAACCGTTTTTGTTTCCAATATTGGATGCTTTCATCGGATTATGCAGCTTTAATAATCTTATTTGTATAACGCTTGCTGTGGGGGGAGTAGGTAATCGTTTAAAGTGATTGCGTCAGTTTCACTGTTTAGACAAACAAAGTTATTATTGACTTGACCGTCGGGTCTGCAAGACCCAATCTCCTTCACTCAAGACTCGGTATATATATATATATATACCGATTATCAATTTACCTATTTAGCCTACTACGCATGCTACAAAATGCAGACACTGGCGAAATAGCGAAACGGTAGACAGGAAGTGTGAACACTTATTTCTCTCTCATTTTTGCTTGAGTGCAAGTAAATAAGCAACACAAGGAATACACAACATGAACGTGCCACCCCACTGATTTGCCCTAGAGAAATATGAGCTTTTCCCATGGTCTTGATAGTGATGCACGCTCAGCTGGACTCAGCTGAACGCATAAATTCAATAGCAGTAACATGTGGCGGGTGTGATGTGTGTCTAAAGCAAATTGCCAATTTCTAATTGTCGATCGAACAGGTGGCCGTGCCACACTGAGGAAATCAGAAATTTCACTAATTAGTAGCATGTGGTGAATAAGAGGTCAAAAGTCTCTTTGTGTCTACTGACAATGTCATTTACGGCATTCCTAGCAATAATGTATTTTTCCCAATTTTCCAATGTCTTATTCTTGAAGTAAACATTCCATGCTTTGTTTTTCAATTTTGTGGCAGTGGTAATATCCTTGGAGTACCAAGGAGGTTGTTTCCTGGTTGTGAACTTTTTTTTTAGTTGTACGTACCTTTTGATAGCACCTGATAACACATTTTGAAACAGGTCCCAGCACTCTTGCACATTATTTTCCTTAAATTTATTTAGCAAGTCTTGGGATATGATATCATTACTCATGGAAATGTAATCCCCTCTATAATATGAGTATTTTAGTGGGACGGTCTCATTTTCTGATTCAACATCAATTTTGAAGGATATGACAGCATGGTCACTCATTCCGATCGGGGCACCTATCCTGATGTTATCTATAAGATTATCCTTATTGGAAATGACCAAGCATAATTTACTGATCTCGTATAAACTATTTTTCGGACATACTTCGTTGACACATATAATGTCAGGTCTCAAAGAACTGATTTTAACTTCCAGTAATGACTTTTTAGTGCTAGTTAAGACATCTATGTTGGTGTACATAACTTCTAAGGTTTTTATTTTGTTTACTTTATAGTCTATCCTATGATCTATTTTGCCTGACCTTGCTTCCTTATTTTTAACTGTCGCAACATACTCCCAAGTTCTTTACTTTATCGGGAGCGTCCTTGAGTCCATATATATATATATATATATATATATATATATATATATATATATATATATATAATAATTATATTTTATTTTATAATATATATATATATATATAGAGAGAGAGATATATATATATATATAGAGAGAGAGAGAGAGTTAGATAATATTCTTAGACGTGTTACTAGAATAGACCAACCCTAAGTTCAATGCCAATTCTAAATAGAACTGCATATCCTATATAATCAGTGGTTACGAATAGTGTTATATAACGTAGACTAGCGGTAGCCATAGGGTTGGTCAAAATATGTGTATATGCCATGGCATAGGCCACCTTCAGACCACCACAGCTGACTTCCAATGATGGATCTAGATGGGAGTGATGCCTGGGGAGTGCCCGTGTTGTGCCAATGGATGTCACACCGGTGTCGCAGTTTCAGCGCCCGGTCAGTTTCAGCGCCCGGTCAGTTTCATGCGCATGCGTCAAAATCTAACATCATCGTCACTAACCTTATAAATTTAATATAATGTTTTTGGTAAAGATGTTTTCTACATGTGTACAAAGCGATTTGTTTCTAGGTGGTGTGGTTTTAGAGATATATCACTTTTCCTGTATTTTCTGTATGAAGATTGCTAGCGACCATTGACAATGCCTTGAGTTTGACGGTACGCGCAGTGCAAAACCTTAGTTTTATTCAAAATTAATACTAATCAAGAACCCTAACCTTATAAATTTAATACAGTCTTTTTGGTAAAGATGTTTTCTATATGTGTACCAAGCGATTTGTTAATAGGTGGTGTAGTTTTAGAGATATTTCACTTTTGCTGTATTTTCTGTATGAAGATTGCTCACGACCATTGACAATGCCTTGAGTTTGAGTCTATACGGGCAGTGGAAACTGACCGGGTGTTGAAACTGCGACACCAGAGCCTCTGACTGGGGCCTGAGCTCTCACTCGTTCAGTGAGTGAGTGACGGTGTAGGCCTCAGTGTTTGCGTCAATATATTATAATTGAATACCCGGTGTGAAATATTTATGGTATAACACTAGCCTAGTGTTATGCCATAAATATTTCACAAAACAGTAAATGTACAGCCATTTTTGTAATCTCCATGATGATGTGTGTCTGTACGATGGGTGTGTGGTCGGGGAGTATACCTGTGCAACTCGCTATGCCTATGGGTCACTGGGACTGTGATAGCGGCTTTATTTCTGGTAGTCACGCCCCGCTGGTCTCGCTTAACAGTCTCAGCTGATCAGGGGGAGGCGGACCCCGGGGATCGGTGCGCTACCACCGGGCCAGTCGCCGCACCACCAGCTGCCGCCGCCACGGAGACAGGCATCCACGAACAACATTAAGCGCTGTGCAATTCCTCCATATATTGTTATCACACACAGTCGTACTTGATCAAAAACTGAAATCCGACAAACAGCTACTAGATGCAGACACTTCAGGGGAAATGAACTGGAATAAGACGGTATTAAAAAGAGGCGGCACCTACCATCCACAACCGTTTTCTCGTTCGGCATGGAACTGAACGACACGGTCTTCTTGCGTTGTTGTTGCCGCCGACTGGCGTCCTTTAGCAGACTGCTCCGACGCGGTAAAACTCCTTGGTCTTCCAAACCGTATTCCGGGGTTAACATCGTGTTATTCCTTTCTGTATCCGCCTCGCCATTAAGGAAAACCTGCTCCTTGCTGTCCGGAGACTGCATGTTTTCGGCCGCACTCTCCACTACGTCAGCCATGTTGACATTCGGGCAGCGGACTGGTCCATGTTCACCACCGCCGTCTATTGAGGGGTGGTCCCTACACTTTGACATCCGCTTAGTTGTCAAATTTCCAACTTCGTAATTAACGCGATGTTTTACTGTGTAATTGTTCTGCTGAGTATGGTATCCACATATATTAATATATCTTAGACGTGTCTTTGACCCTGGGCTTTTGACATACGGAAACTTAATGCAAATGTGTTTTTTGGACGTGCCTATTTAGTTGCATACGGGGCTAAGATGTTTTTATAGTTCCAAAGCTTCCCAGAGAGGTCGCCAAGAATGCCTACATCGACGGTGGTGCCATCTAACAGCTGGAGTTAGAATTCAACACTCTCGTTGCTTTGTGGGATGATCCAGGCAAATATGGCGATGCATGCTCAGAGTCGCCAACACTTAGACCGCAAATAGTGTGTGTATTTCTAAAGGTTTGTACATCCTACTTTTCGAGATTGATGTTGTGAAAGCGGATATTAGATGGTCCATAAATTTAGACCAGATCGTGGCAAATTACGGTCCGATTTTCACTCAAACACTCGGACGCATGTGCATGCAAGTTGTTGTCACTTTTTTTCCTATTACATTTTCTGAGGAGTTTGAGTTGATCTTTGTTTGGGCAGTGCCCAAATGTGGACCCGATCCCTACTCTGTGTGAATTGTTCACCCATTGGCGTACCTTCAGATTGAAAACAGTATCAGACAGATAACATATCGGGTGTCCTCTGGAGCGTGTTGTTTACTTTAAACTCAAGTTCATAGGTTTTTTGTTGGTGGTGGAATGAATTCTAAATTCTCTCGGTCTCCACTGACCACTCCCGACCACTTATTGACTTAAAACATTTCACGATCTTTCATTTTACATTTACAACCAGCGAATTGGATTTTTGTCTGATCAAACCAACGCATTGACCTGGCCATTGGAGATATTATCATATGCTCATTTGACGAGCGTATAATAGTGACTTTTAATGTAGGGCCGAACGCTGAAAGTAAAGGCAGCTCGGGTTGAGTAAGTATAACTGAGAAGACAATGCCACTTTAGGGTATCGTCCTCTGGCTATGCATTTATGTTCAGAAGGCACCGCACCACAGTGATACTACTACTAGTACTAGCCTCAGCCTTTTGAACCTTTAGATTCACTCCACCAGTTGTACCTGTCTCATTTCCCCATTGTTATATCCTAACTGAATCATATAACTAAGTCAATAACTGAATAAGTGCGTAGGCAACTTGATCGATAGTGCAGACTTTGGTCAAGTGTTTACTTTTAGTTTCTGACTGTGTATCGTTACGCAAGCTGGTCAGCAGGACACTCCCCCCACCCCTACACACCCTTTCACACCCCTACACACCCACATCCATATCCACACTCCCCCCCCCCCCACCCCCCCAACCGAGGTGACACGCCCATAATTACCAACAGTTGACGGATGTGTTGTCTAAATATTCCTCCCCTCCCCCCGTTTGCACTTTACGAGAAGGAGAGGAGAAATTAAATGAATAAAATTGACTAAATTTAACATAATATATTCTTTGAAGTGGACTAATGAATGCGACATGGGCATTGGAACATTCGGTTAATATTTCAGTGCCAATAGTAATGATAAAGAACTTACCTTATCGGCTTAATATAGGTCAGCGCAATCTATCTAGGCTGCCCCTGTTGGCAGGTCAACGTCAAAGAGTAAGAGGAAACTTTCAAAATATGTGTCTAGACTCTTATTGTTTAGTGTAATAAATTGTATCTACCTCATTCGCCCTCCATCCCATCTCTTTGCTGACTTTAGTAATGAATTGTAGACTGTTGTAGGTCAAAAGTTACATCTAGTCTTTTATTGCGCACATGCTGTTTTAGTTTAAATACAGGGACCCTTTCTGTTCGACCGAATGACACTAGCAGTAGGAGATCTGTAAACCCTCCGTACTCTTCCGTATCAGTTACGTAATCGAACACTAAATACAGAGTTTTTTGTTTCGCTATGGAATCACTGGTCTCAGAATATAGCAAACTCCTGCCTGAACACATATACAGTAAAACCTCTCTAAATCGACCGACCAATGGACCGACCCTAAATGGTCCGTTTAGGGAGGTGATCGGTTCAGGGAGTATTTATTATCATAACAATATTATTGTATGGGCAATCGTTTGGGACCCAAATAAAGCGATCAATATAGGGGAGTGGTCGATCTGTGGAGGTGGTCTGTTAGAGCGATTTTACTGTGTCACTGTGTTCTTTTTATCCTCTACAATACAATATTTTAACACCGTGCGTTGTTGTGGGATGCATTGGAAGTTTGCGTGTGAGTATTATGTTTTTTTGTGCTTTTTCATGGTAAAAGTGTTACTGAAAGTCATTCAAGAATACTGAAAATAGCTTTGACAATACTGAAAGCTGCGAGATTGTGTGCTCAGGTCTGCATTAGCACCATATGAAATCATTAATTAGATCGTAACTATGCAGTGACTCGCAAAATAGAAATAGTTCTGTAAATAAGCACTTACTTCTTGCCCATTTGAAATCACATGGCATATGTAATAGTCCATTTGGACTATTGCATATATGCCAACCTGTGTGTGTAGTCATGTCTTTCTATTTTAGTATTTACTTTTTAGATTCAAACTTGCCGCACCAGCACAATTATTTATCTAAAATCTTCAAACAGTGTTTCTTGTGGATGAGTCTTAATGTTAATCTAATGTTTCATTAAATTACATTTAGGATGTACATATATACACTGATATGTTTCCGTTTCTTATGGTATCGCAATACCTCGATGTCTGTTCTCAGTATAAAACTGGATTGCAAAGAACAAACAAGGATTTATGCTGGTGGTTGACGTTTTGAATGCACAATCTCAGGCAAAGAGTCACATAGACAATGTGATTTCATCAGGGACCCTAGGTAGTGTAATGGTTAGCACAATACCCCCTAAATGGGAATAGGTTTGGGTTCGAATTCTACTTTAGGCACAATGTTTTCCATTTTTATCACCCCCCCCCCCTCGTGACACATGTCCAATTCTAGCTCCATTCACATAGAATCGTATTTATTATTTAGTTAACTAAATATTCCTGTAATTATCTAATGATTCGTCCGGATATACATAGAATTTAACATCCATTGGATTTCTATATATTTACATAGTGTATACTTAAACACTACTATACCATTGCAACGTCAACAGTGAATGTACATTATTAACTTATGGTGCTGTCACATTACGACGCTTCTCGCCAACGCGCGTCAACGTATGTTATTTTTTTTGCGGAACATCGGGATACGTCAGGAAGCGTTAGGCGCACATTGGTATTCGTTGATGGACGACGAGGGTCAGCAGCGCGTGTCAGGGATTCGGCAAAGTTTTGTGCTTGCACAAAATTTTGACGTGCGACAACGCGCGGGTGCTAACATTATGGCGACGTTAGGGGCGCTTTGAGATACGTTAAACGCACTGGGATAACGTTATCCGAATGCTAGGCACACGCTGCGCGTGCGTGAGGCTCGTTACGCCAAACTGTTGCTTTGTTTGTTTGTTGTTGTTTTACGTCCGAGCAACATCTAAGGTCATATTAGGACGGCGTGCCAAACTTTTTTTTCTTTTTCTCACAACATCGGCCGCACACTACCAATACGTTGCCCTGACGCCGAAAAGTTTGATGTGTCTCGACGATTAAAAGTGAAGAAATACAGCTATATAAATACACATAAATTTATAACCATTGCCATTCAATTTAGGTCTGATTACAA
This sequence comes from Branchipolynoe longqiensis, assembly GCA_030323885.1. Classification (NCBI taxonomy): domain Eukaryota; kingdom Metazoa; phylum Annelida; class Polychaeta; order Phyllodocida; family Polynoidae; genus Branchipolynoe; species Branchipolynoe longqiensis. The sequence continues at coordinate 69,293,900 of CM059193.1, read as the reverse complement.
TTCACAATGGGCATTTTCTTCGAGTTTGTCATACCTACCCCTGCCATGTGCGAATAATTAATCAATATATGAACTCTTTTTGCGTCATTTCACTGTCCCTGCGGTGACTAAGACACCTGCCAAGTCAGGACCGCATTGTTCCGGATGCAGAGCCGTGTACAGGTACTTGCTACAGGACTTGATAATTGCTACATAAAGTAAGCAATTTCTAACCAATTTTGTAATTGATTGGAAACTTGCTAAGTAAAGATTTCTCCCCCCCCCCCCAAAAAGGTGGTTTTTGGTGGGTTTTTTAAAAGTGGCCTTGAATTGTAACTTATTTGAATAAAATTGTGTTTTTTCTCCTTCAGCTAATCCCCCTCTCCGTGGTTATAAATTGCCTGCAACCATCTTGTCCAGTAACCAGTCCTGCCACTCAGCCCACCTACCTGGGGCAGTGATAACCATGACTAGGTAGGGCGTCGCCTGGCCACTCAGGGCTCTAGCTGGAACACCTGGAGAGGAGCAGGTCCGGTGCCCCTCCCTCCCCACCCCCCAGCCCCCTGAAAGCAGTGACGTGACGTCATGGACAAGTGTCGTCATGTGAACCGCATCACCCCAGCCGCAGACCACTCCATCCTCAACCCGCAGAAGTGGCTCTGTTCGTTTTGTGGCACCACCGAGAGTGTCTGGGTAGGTAGTGATTTGTTTGATTAGAAGTGTGCGTGTGTGTGATTAGAAGTGTGTGATTAGAAATGTGTATGTGTGTGTGAAAGAGAGGGGGAGGGAGAGACAGACAGACAGAAAGACGAACAGACAGACGGAAGGAGACGGACGGGGGGAGGGGGACAGAGAGTTCGTTCTCAGAAACTGTACCACATATTTAGTTTCCACGTTACTTTGTTAATGATTTTACCTTTTTTTGCGGGGGTGGGGGGTAGTAAGTCAAATAGTTCTTCTTGACTTTGTGTATTAATTATGTTAGCAATAGTATGTGTATTTATTCTATCCCACAAAATGCATCCAAAATATGTTTATATGATATTGTGAAAATATGAAAATTTGCATATTGACACCATGCACCTTCCCAAACGTTTTTTTCAACTTTTTTGGGGGAGAGGCAATCTTTATTTTTTTTTAACTGTAATCAATAAAATCTTGTTTGAATTTGTTGTGTATGTTAAAATGATGTTATGGATGTTTGCTAAAATGTTGTTATGGTTGGATATGGTTAGTTTTAACAGGTTTCTCAGTTTATATAAGATCAAAATCAAAAAGTGAAAAAAACTAAATTTCAACTCTGACATATGTGCAGAACATTTAAACCTCCATATGAATTTTGATTCTGCTGTTTTTTTTTAACGTTTTCTGCTATTATTTGGAATGTTTTCAGGTGGGTATTTTTGTGTCCATGTCACAAAAGTGGTACACAACGTCTGAGAATGACCCAGAGAGAGGAGAGAAAAGAAATGCAGTAGTTGAGAAAGGTTATATATATCATCTCTGGCAAGAGGTTGTTCATGTCCATGATCTAAGATAATTTGTTATGATTCCGCTGGGACTAGACATGGGTCAGTGGTTAGTGAAGTTAGATACTAGGTGGTTGTCCCAAAAGTAGCATTAGGTAGAATGATAATAATATAAAATCTTCCATACATTTATGTGTTATGTAATATATTATATCTATATAAATAGGCGTATATCTTCGCTGCTGGGTATCAAAATGGCGCAATATATCCGTAATGCATTGCGATATCAATTTCGTGACGTCACTGAAAAGAACCCACTTGGTTTAAATTAGGTTATTTAGAAATTTTGCTAGTTAATTTGAATATAAAACACAACGAATTCTGTTGATTCTTCAGGCCTGTTTGAGCTGTTCGAACGTCGCGTGTGGCCGATACAACGAGGAACATGCACTAAGACATTACACAGAGTCGAAGGTAAGTTCACGCAGGCTTGCAGCTAATTGCCCAGCGCGGGCGACCGAAAGTCATTCGCCAGTACGGGTATTCTGACGAAAGTCCGTGCGCGCACGTAAAAGCCCTTGAAAACTCTGGAAAATAAAGTAATGTATTCAAGTGCTTGAATGCCCTTAAAAATCATCATGGGGTTTGGAAAACCCATGCAAATGATTATATCTCACGTTGGGAGAATCACGCAGCCATGAGATCTAAGCGATAGCATCGCCATATTGGAAAAGAAAATGTGTCATTTTTAGCTCGGGAATTTTGGTAAATTTGACCTGGAAAGTGCTTGAAACCCCCTTGAATTTTGATTTCATTCAAATGTTTGAACCCTGTTTGACTTCTGCTGGTCTCTTGGTAAGGAATGAAGCTGTGACCCAGCATGCTGGGTCACAGCCTTCAGCACACACACAACAAGTTGGGGTTGGTGCCACTCCACGCCCTATCCTTCACTAGCTCACTTTGCACCGATAACCACATGCCTACTGATCAGCAAACTTGGTGGAATTATTGCATTACATTTGTTTCTAATGTAGATTGCAGTGAAACTGTCCTAGCAAATATTTTACATTAAATAACATCCTACTTTGTGTATCATGGGCTGTAATCGATTAACATGACCCGGGCTACTCGGGTCACCCGAGTCGTCAGAATTTCAAAGCAAACACCGCGAGTAGAGTCGACAAATACACGTGCCGTGTGCAAGACAATCCGACCCAGTAACCTACCTCTTGGCTGGGGTTGGCTACGAGCGATGACATCACATTTGTGCTGGTACCATCCTACATGTGTTTTTTTTAATACCCTAGATTAATGAAATGGAAATATAACTATGCCATCATAAAATACTTTAAATCCTATTTTGCTGTAGTTTTATCGGTTATTAAAAAAGAAAAGATTTTGGATTAAGCCACCATTTTGTCCACCCCGAGCATCGAGAAGCGTATTTGATTATTCGACCCGAGTCTGTAGGATCTGCGAATGCGCCAAAAGGTGGCTCGTGTGACCCGAGTTGATTAATCGATTACGCCCATGGAGTGTGTGTGTATTCACCACCTCCGTCATCTTGTTGCATTGCGCTAAGTCATAGCCATGTTGAAAATAGCATCACTGGTAGAGATTTTAGGATATATATATCTATTATTTTTAAAGCGCATGCAGATCTAGAGGTGATGAATCTATTTTATGCCAGACAAATAAGTAGACCATTTCAATCTTCGTTTGAGTAGTCAGTGTTCAAAGCCATCTTGTTTATTTAATCAAGTATAAAGCAAAATTATGAAAGCATAAAACAAAATTATATTATGGGGGAAATCAATTTCTCTTTTAACCTACTGACAGCTGTACATAAACTATTGTAGTCATCTGCACAGGCGAGGAGCCATATATATACAGGTGGGTGAGATTGCATCAGGGAGCCTAGATGGGATGATGGTTAGGACACTAGCCCAAGAATGGCAAGAAATGTGGGTTTGAACCTTGCTCTAGATACAATGTTCTTCTTGTTTGCATCTCCTCACATAACAATATTATAATTAAATGATTGGTTTAGATAGCTAAAGAGATTTGATAAATATATTAATCAAAAAGATTATTTCTTTTGGAAAGATCAGGGTCCGTACAGGGCCTGGAAAGTCTTGAACTTCACTTGCCCCATTTCAAGGGCTCGAAAAGCCTTGAATTTAAGCTATTTTGGGGAATTAGTCTTGAAAAGCCTTGAATTCCATTAAACTGTCCCCACTGATCTAAATTTGTCCAAAATCACCATTCACCATTGTTGGTTTTGTTTTGCCTGAAATCCAACTGAAAATAGGTTTGAATTCCTATCAAAAACAGCCTTGAAATAGCCTTGAATTCCATATCTTCACATGTGTACGGACCCTAGGCAAGATTAATTGATGTGCTATTTTACTATTTTCAGCACCCTTTAGCGATTGAAGTGAATGACAAATATGTCTACTGGTAAGTATTGTTACATCTTGGTTCTGCTATGGTTCAAGCTGCATTAAAGTGTCCATAATACTATGTATGTTTCACCACGCAGTGTTCTCAATTTTATTTTCTATCTGGGGATTTGTGACTTATGGGTCTTTTCTTTTTTTTTTTTTAATGCATTACTTGTCAGGTTTAATTTTTCTTATTTGTTATGGGTAATTTCTATTTGTTTTCCATCTATTATGTACATTGCAATGTAAAAAAACACAATAAGAATTTTGATGTGTCATTGCGACTCGGCTCTTTCGTTACTGTGTCAACTATTTGGTTTCACAGGTATTTAACCTGAGCCCCCAAGTCAGTGAGAGCTCTGACCCAAAGTTTTAAAAATTAAGTGATTCTGGTAAGTGAGCCTCCATGCATTCTGACGAGTCTATGGAACAGTCCCATAGTCTCCATGGTTTAGGCCAATTCTAGGTCAAGAGTAAATCTAAATCTCACCGATAGTGGAATCCTGCTCTGTCCACACACACACGCGCACACACATATTTCTATGCGCTTAGGAATGTAGTTATCCCCACGATTGGATCCTCTTTTCAGCTACGTGTGTGACGAGTACATTCTGAATGACAATGCCGCCGGCGACATTAAGATTCTGCGCAGTGCTCTCAGTGCCATCGCCACACACACCTTCAGCGACTTCGAGTCGAGAGGGAAGCGGGTCCTCAGGTCACTCTCCGTCCCTGGCTACGAGAAAAAGTGACTATACATTATGATATTATGTACATGTGGATATATGTAAGGCTAGTTAGTGCCTGTGGGTTTGGTTGTTTTTTTGGGGGGGGGGTTTTACATCTTGGCAATATCTAAGGTCATTTCTGGGCGGGTACCAACTTGTGACAGTGTGTACTCATGGTGACTTTATAGTGCTGCCCCACTGGCACCATGACCAGATATCCCACTCGGTCACAATATCCTGATGCTGAGCAAACCAGTTCTTGCCCTATCCTCTTAATGCTGAGCGCCTGGCTAGGTAGCGACAAGTTTCACCAGCCAGCGCGTCTTACCAATTCAGCCGTCATGTCCGGTAGTCCATGTTGATGGGTGGAGTGGTTTCAAATGGGCCTCAGGCGAAATAGCACCATCCGGCCACCAGCATAATATTTTCAAAGCCAAAACACCTATCTAGATTTCCTTTATATCCAACTTAGATACTGGGCCACTCATTAATCATTTCTTTAGGGCTTTGTCCCTTTTGGACCGACAAAACTTGCTAGCTTTGACAGGTGGCAGTGTGACCTAGTTAATATAGCGATGGTGCAGTGGTTTGCCCACCCAATCTATTTTGCATGTTTCACTTTGAATATTTCCAAAGTTAGCCAGTTATCTTTAAAATTACTCCAAATTGAAGTAGAGTAACTCATAATGGTCAACATGATGTAGTTATATAACAAGTTTTGTTTTTTTAAATTTAAGACCATAGATTATGTTAATATTAAGAAATGTAGGACAAGTTATCTGTCCGTTGCTAGTTTCAGTATTTCGGGAATGAAAGATTTCCGCGATTTCACGGATTTCCGCGATTTTTTTTTATATATGTCGATTATTGTTAGACAAAATATCATGGAATCAGGATGTATATGACAACAATTGGTTAGTTTGAATCACATTCATGTATGACCTTAGATGTTGCGAGATCATAAAACCGAACAAGAGAGTGTTAGGTATGCAGCCACAACAAGGATAGTTGAAACCTGACTTCCGGCATTTTTTGTGTGGTTCCCTGGCAGTGCTAATCCTATGGGTGAAAGTCTGTGTTTCCCCCAAAATTTACCGTCATTGTAAATGTAATAATTTTGGCTAAATTTCCACGATTTTTACTGGACACCACTTTCTTCCCCGGTATTTAGAATTTGTAACCTTTAATGTCCACTTGACAGATGGCAAGATGAGCGGAAGCTGCAGAATCAAGACAGGCAGTTTACTGCACTCAAGTTCCGGAGGTGAGTTGCAGGTGATGTTAGTGGGCCCCTTGTAACAATGAATTACAGACAGATTGCCACCTAGAGACAAACCCGGCGAAAACTAACATTATTGCGCATTATTCAATTTTCTAATTTCACGCTTCTATCAAAGTCACCCCCCATCCTCCACATAGCATACATTTTGTTTTAGATCTTAATGCTTTAACACAACAAGGTAAAGGCAGTCGGGGAAAATAACTATAAATAACTAAACAACTAACCAAGTGTAGAACTAACAGACTCACGGAGGGGAGGGCAATGTCGGAGAATGCTTACAAACAGAAAGAATGCGAGCAGTAGATAGCTGCACAACTGAAAGTAACAAAACAAGGGGGAACCACGAGACTATTACTGTCTAGTGGCAAAAACAAGTCATTCGACTTAACCGTTATGGGCAGCATAAATACACCATCACCAAAAGAAAAGAAAAAGACTTGGTGACTGGGTGTTTTGCAGATCAGTAATTATTTTGTTCGGTATCGCCTCATAAATCCAACTGAGATACTGTGGTTTGCTCATTAAACATTTATTGCAGTTTGTGTGGTGCTGTGTTTTCTTGAAGATTTATACTGCCTATTATGGATAAGCCTGAATAGACTTGTTTTCACCATTAGACAGTTTGTCGATAGAAAGCCCGAGCCTACACTTTTACCGACCCAAGGGATTTTTAACCTCCCACACCACATAGAGATGGTATGAGAGCAACTGGCCTTTGATGACGCTGTAAGTTATCCACAGCGGTGGAAATCCAAATTGGCAGAGGTGGGGGCATGGGGAATCAAACCACCAACCTTCAGATTAGGAGTCTGACCTAGAAAAAAGTCAGACACTCTAACCACTCTGCCACAGAGAACGCCACACAAGTGTGTAAAGTGAAAACTCCGCTTGCCTGACAGCACTCTTTGCCTCCCAGAGCAGCTGTTAATATTCGGTGCGGCAGGACTTAAGCAAATTATTTTACTTTCTCTTCAAAATTGCTGTGATTGAAAAGAGGTGGGCGAGACTGAAAAATTGACATCGTGATGCTTGAGAAATCACTGTGCATTTTTGGTTGGGGGGGGGGGGGGTCTTATGTAATTTTAAAGCTGCACAGTCTGATGAAAGCATATCATTTTCTAAACCAAAACCCTGGATTTGAATCTACATATCCAGCTTCTATGATGATGATGCACTTATTAAGCATTTGTTGCCACATAGAAGGGCATTCTGAGGCAATTTAATAGAACCTGTTACTGCATAAGCCTATTGAGTTTTAGCATGCTTGCCAAAATTAATTTTTGCATGTTTGCACTTCAAATATCTCCAAGGTTAGCCATTTAAAATGAAAGTTACTTCAAACTAAAGTAAGGTAGGTTATAATAATCAATTTAATATATTTATCTCAGAAAATGACAGAAACTCAAAACCATCGCATCATGCAACTAGAAGCTGTTGAACCCTATGGGTGTCAGATTTTAGTGTAGTAGTGTGCAGTGACCTTTCAGGCAAGAGCCACCTAAAGGACAGGTAGGCGTGGATAGGGTGATTGCATCAGGGAGCCTAGGTAGTGTACTGGTTAGCACACTAGGAATGGTAAGAAGCGTGGGTTCAAGTTATGCTCTAGGTGCAATATTTCCCATTTTCAACACCCCATGATACATTTTTTTCTTTCTTGATGATTTATACTGCCCATCATGGATAAGTCTGAATCGACTTGTTTTCACCATTAGACAGTTTGTCGATAGAAAGCCCGAGCCTACACTTTTACTGACCCAAGGGATTTTTAACCTCCCACACCACATAGACATGGTATGAGAGCAACCGGCCTTTGATGACGCTGTAAGTTATACACAGTGGTGGAAATCCAAATTGGCAGAGGTGGGGGGGGGGGGGGCACAGGGAATCAAACCACCAACCTTCAGATTAGGCATCCGACCTAGACAAAAGTCAGACACTCTGACCACTCTGCCACAGAGAACACCACATGTATGCCCAAATTAATTTCGGCATGTTTTCACCTCAAAGTTAGCATCTCCACAAAGTTAGCAATTTGAAATATGTTACTTCAAACTAAAGGTAAGGTCATCATCATCATCATCATCATGCTGTCGGTCGCGATGCGACAAAGACTGCTTTCATTACTTGACTGCCGCTCTCCATTTAGCTCTCTGCTGTGAGAGTTGTGTCCATGAGTCGGTCTTAATGTCTCTCAGCTTCAGGTTTCTCTTGATGGTATCTTTGAACCGGAGACGGGGGCGCCCTCTCTTTCTGTAGCCAAAAGGTAAGGTAGCCTACAAGGATCAACCTGCTATGGTTCGCTCAAATAAATAGAAACTCAAAAACCGCCAGACTATACAACTTTAACATATGGGTCATTCGGTGAAACTGGGCACTAAAGTGTGACATGGAAAGCAAAAGTGAAAACCTTCCAAATAATAGCAGAAGACATCTTCATGTGAAGGTTTACAGGTTGTACATATGTCAGAGTTGAAAAAAAATAGCTTTTTTAGTTTTGATCTTATACAAGTTTAGCAATACATTAATAGTTCCTTCCATAATAATAGCAAGAACATAACAGAAAGGAGACAAGTCAGATTTGTATGGATCGAGCCTATAACTCTGGCTGGCCCTTAGACCTACCATTAATTTTATTGAACTAAATCGTTGACGAAATGGGCCGTTAGTAGGGGGGTGAGGCGCCGCCTGGGGGAAAGGAGGGGAATTAGGGGCACTGCTTGGAAGCATGCCTCCCGGTCTCCAGGCCGCACCCCAGCCTCCAGTAACCCAAGTAGAAAGGAGCATATCAAAGGAGAGGTTACAGGAGCAGACATAATAATAATAATAGACGACAGGAGAATTACATACATAATAATATTTGCATAAGTACTATATACCTCACATCACTCGTGTACCATGGAAATCAAACACACATCCAGAACATCATTTTAGCATACACAACAAATTCAAGCAAGATTTTATTGATTACTGTTAATTGTTGGGGGGGAAAAAGTTGAAAATAAGTTTAGGTAAATGCATGGTGTTGATATGTTAATTTTCACATTAGTCCAAAATCACACAAGCATACTTTTGATACATTTTCTGGGATTACTTAAATACATCTAGTATTGCTAACATACTTAGCACAGAGAGGCAACAATCATTATTTCACTTGCTACCTCCAAAAAAACTAATTTAATTATCACCATCGTAATGTGGAAACCAAATATGGGGTGCCCAGTTTCAGAGAATGACCCATATAATTATGATATACATAGATAGATACATAGATACATACATACATACATACATACATACATACATACATACATACATACATACATACATACATACATACATACATTGTTGCTAATATGGAGATTTTTTAACTGCTCCTTGCAGGTATTACCTGCTAGCGCGGATATTCACGTCATGGCGCACCAAGACGCTGGTGCTGCTGAGCCAGCAGCAGCACCAGCTGAAGCAGCGTCTCAGCACCCTGCCGGCCTGCTGCGCTGTTACGCCAGCTCACCTGCACACACCGCCCAAGAAGTCGCAGTCACCAGCCTCGCGCAAGCTGGCCACGCCACCACTCGCTTCGACACTGCGCAAGCGCCCCGCAGTCATCCCTGGGGTGACCGGGCTGCGCAACCTGGGCAACACCTGCTACATGAACTCGGTGCTGCAGGTCCTCAGGTAGGCTGGCAACAAGAGGCGCGGTTATGGTTATTGGATAGGGGCTGGGCAATGGTGGCCAAGTCCATTTTGTTGATTGTTGTAGTGTGGGGAGGGGGGAGGGGTTGGGGGTCATTCAAAGTTTTCAACATTTTCAGTCATATTTAGTTTTTCTTTTTGTTTGTTTGTTTGTTATATTAGTTGATTTAACCAGGGAAATTTCAATCGTTGAAAATTGGTCTTCCTCATTCCACTGATCCTTATCCTAGTAATGCTGAGCGCCAGCCTAGATAGCGGCAATTGACAGGTAGGTATCAATTTTTTAAGTCATTTTGACTCAGCCGGCGTTTTGAATCCCACGTCCTTCCAAAACGGGAAGCGGGCGCTCAACTCATTCAGCCGACCCGCCTGGATATGTAATTTTTGGGTTATGGGGTTTACAAAAAATATGATTATATTTACATATCCTCTAAGTAAGCGAGAAATTTTGAGGCTCACGAGTAAAAAAAAAAAAAATTTAAAAGAGAATTCACAAACCAAGTCACTGAAACCTACTTGATATTTCAGGGCATTTTTAATTGTCCAATGATGCCATTGGAATTTAAATATTTGAGGTAAGAGTACTAATGCCTTAGCGGAAGTGGCGGTGCTCCCAGTCTGCTTACAGTGATGTGCATGCTAATTTGTGCAGATATTATGTGCAAGCGAGATGAGAGAGAAAACACACACAACAAACTTATTTGTGGTGCTGCAATCAAAGTAAGAGTTTGGTTAGTCTCCTCAAGGATGAAAGATGTCCGCAATTTCATGGAATTCCGCGATTCCACTATACTGTCCTGCAGTACTATCAGTGTATGCTAATACATTGTTCAAGCATCACAGGACTATCAGAGTTCTTCTTGAAGATTTATACTGCCTATCATAGATAAGTCCGAATAGACTTGTTTTCAACATTAGACAGTTTGTGGACAGAAAGCCTGAGTCTGCACTTTTACCGACCCAAGGGATTTTTAACCCCCCACATCACATAGACATGGTATGAGAGCAACTGGCCTTTGATGTCGCTGTAACATATACACAGCGGTGGAAATCCAAATTGGCAGAGGTGGGGGCATGGGGAATCGAACCACCAACCTTCAAATTAGGAGCCAGACCTAGAAAAAAGTCAGACACTCTAACCACTCTGCCACAGAGAACACCACAGAGTATACTAATGCATTGTTCAAATGCCACAGCACTATCAGTGTATACCAATGTGTGTGAAACCTGGCTTCCGGGAATTTTCCGCAATTCCCTGATAGTGCTAAGCCTATGGGAGAATATCTGCGTTTTCGCGGAAATTCGCCATCGGTTTACTCTAGCCATCGATTTCCGCTTTTTTTTTTGCCGAAGACCACTTTAGCTGGCTGGTACCTTGAAAATGGCAGCCTCCATAGGGTGCAGCCATTTGCAATTAAAAAGAAGATCTCTGATTGGCTGAAACCACTGAATTCTGTGGCTATTTTCGAGGCACTTTTTGTCTCCAGTCTGAAAAGGGAGCCGTCTCAGAGATGACTCGGAGGCGCACCCTGAATGCATATAGGCCAAACAGACGTCTCGGAGTTGACTCGGAGGCGTACTCTGAACGTGGCCCTAATCTCACATAGGCTCCAAGCCTTTAATACCTCTCCAGTGGCGACCCCTATCACCACCATATCAAACCAAAGTTCTCTACCTTTTGGTCAATATCCAGGGAGAGTACACATCCATGCACTCCAATCTTTACACCTGCACATCCCCAAATATGCATTCTATTATATTCCAATATCTTTCAGCCAAAGTATGCAGCAACCTATATCTGGTTAGAGAATGATGATTAGAACACACTAACATGCAGATGTGCTTCTAACATAACTACCACTAGTGCCGAATTTAGGCATAAGCTAAACAAGCTACAACTGTTTTAAGGCCTTACAATCCTTTGGGGCCTCGCAAAATTTCTGAATTTATTGGTGTTTTTAAACAATTTTTGGGGCTTTTTGTTGTAAATATATAATCAGTAAATACTTCATTTGAAAATAATTATTATCTTTCACTTTAAATAGGTATTTTGTTATTAAATAAGTAAAATGCATATATGCTATATGTTCTTTTTGTTGTTGTTGGTACATTAGTTGTTTAAGCAGGGTAAATTTCAATCGCGGATGATTGGTCTTCCGCATTCCACTGCTCCTTGCCCTATCGTAATAATGCCGAGGGCCTGGCTAGGAAGCAACAAGTATCAATTTTTAAGTCATTGGTTTGACTTACCTGGGTTCGAACCCACGACCCCACGGTCTACCAACACGGGAGACGGACGCTCTAACTCATTCGGCCATCCCGTTTGGTGGTGTTTTTTTTTGTGGCGACCAAGGTCCTGTTTTGGTATGCACATTTATGAGACCTAGTGTAATTCTTTAACAAGGGAGTCTCCAAGATTGATCAAATCGAAGGTCTCACCAAGTCTAAATCAGGCACTGATTACCACCAAGCCTCTTCATGCTGAGCTTGTCCTGTTTTTACCAACACCGTTTATTTCATATTCCATTTATTTTGGGCTAGAGCAAACTACAAGGCAAACCTTATTAATCTTTCCCCTATAGCTATCTGTAGGATCCACTCTTTGCCTTTCTGATATTGTGTGATAACTGCATTGTTTTTGTTCGCTGTTCGACGCTGTATGCTACTCTCCGGTATTTTCAGTCACTGCCTGTCAGTCTTGTCAATGCTGTCACTGTGTGCTGATGCTCTGTCTGTTCATTTCCACGTTCACAATTTACCCTATCCCTAATGTGCCATCCTAACCTAAAAACCAAAACACATGCCATTATCAATTTGGAAATTGAACTCTTGGGTCCAGTACCCCCCCCCCCCCCACACACACACACCCGCACCAACCCTCCACTTCCCCCAACCAAATAGTTTTATTCGTTGATTAAAATCCTAATAAGAACAAACCCATTTTTATGCCAAAAAGAGTAATCACATTGCTATTTCTTAGCAGTTGTATTCACCAATGATTGACCATTTTCATAATGATTTTAAAAACGAAGCAAACAAACTATAACCCACTCCCAAGGAAAATCTGTAAATTTCCATAGCAATTACCTAGTTTGTTTAATTTTTTGTTTGTTTAACGACTCGCCCCCCCCCCCCCCCCCCCAGCACACGAAATTAAGCATTAGCTATGGGGTGTCAGGTGTCAGCAATTACCTAAGTACTGATTTCAAATCCCAAACTGAAATGGCTAACTGATGGCTACTAACTAACCTCCTCCCACCGCTAGAGGGAGCACCCCCACCGCCACCCGTTACCACGTTCCTGGAGTCAGGCTTAATAAGTTGAGGCTAAGTGTTACTTCTGTTATGTTTTGTGAGCAGGTCCTTCCTCGCAAATTTCAGTCACGTTCAGGAGTTCCAGGAGTATTTCATCTCAATGAAAAATGCACAGGATTCCACGCCGTCTGCGCAGGTTCGCGAGGTGCCGCCGGCGGCCGGCGCATGCGTGATGAAGTCAGCTTCCGGTGCGGCGCTTGGAACGCCGGTAGGAGGCCGCCGTGAGACGCGCCACTCACACCAGATGCTGCTACGGCAGAGCACCATAGAGTGCTTTAAGGTAGCCACTGTTCTACATATCTGTTTGTCAGGGATGAAAGATTTGCGCGATTTCTCGGATTTCCGCGGTTTCGCGGATTTCCGCGATTGGTGATATTCACTGATTAACATTCAGAAAATGTCAGTATATTATACAGTAAAGCCTCTCTAACCGTCCACCTCCACAGATCAACCACTCCCCTATATCAATCACTTTATTTGGGTCCCAAACGATCTTCCATACAATACCATTGTAACGATTAAAATAAACTCCCTAATCCGACCACCTCCCTAAGTGGACCCTTTAAAGTTGGTCCCATGGTCGGTCGATTTAGAGAGGTTTTACTGTATATATTATATTATATATATGTCAGCAATTGATTAGTTCGAATCCTTTTCTTATGTGACCTTAGATGTTGCTAGAGTATAAAACTCAAAGCAGAAAGAGTTAAGCATGGGCGATAATACAGTCACAACAAGGATAGTTGAAACCCTGTCAGTGCTAATCCTATGGCAGGAAATCCGTCGGCGTAAAAGTTTCCGCCCTTTTTCGTGGAGACCATTTTCATCCCTGGTTTATGAATACTTAGCAGTAAAATGCTATGGGGGTTATCCAATTTTTTCAACATTTTCACAGTGGTACATAGTGTACGACAGGGGGGTAGGTGGTAGATAAAGGACTCACAGCGTAAATGTAGATGGGGTGAAAACCAAACCATTAGAAAAATTAGCGAAAAATATTGACATGGTGGAAAAATTCGGTACACTCGGATGAAGGACAGCGACAGATATGGATTAAATAGAAATTTAATTAAAAAAACAAGTCGGCAACCTATGTAGGTCTATCATGCATGAATCAGGAGGCGACTAGGGCCAAGTATCAGGCGCTGACTGGAATGCGCTACCAGTGGTGAGAGTTCTTGGTTCATGAGTGAGAAGAGAGCAGGTCAGGAATCAGTGCTCACCCCCCCCCCCGTAAGTGTGGGAGGGTGGGGAACGCAAAGTGCAAAGTAGCAGCGGTGAGTGCAGAGTGAATACAGGCAGACAGGACCGAACGAGGAAGGCTAAAAATAAACCAACCTCGTGAGCAAATTACCCATGTTAGCTTCAGGCCAACATGCACAATGAACTGAGCTGATAAATTCTTAATTTAAGAAGCAAAATATATTCTTCACATACATCTTTATATTTACCCGCTACTTCTGATTTGAAAAAGATAATAAGCATGCAGTATAAGGAACTTTAAAAGTGAAATCGATGGCCTTCTATCATCACCATCTTTTTTGCATTCTCTGAATTCACCAACTCTGCGCCGATATAAGTAGCCATTTGATACTGGAGCCAGGGATTCTTCTTCCTGTTCCATACTAAAGCAATTTTTGCCCGCATTTAGACTACTTTACCGTTCACCCTTTTGCTGCAAGTCCGGGGTGAATCTTTTATCTAGGTATGGGTGGGGGTGTCCGTCAAGTACAACAACTTTTATCATTTAGCATTTTATCATAAAAATTCTTTTGGCGTACTTTATATTCTGTATTAATGTGTTAATATGACTGAGGGGAATAGTTTGATTTCAATCCGTGGTAGGCGCGTCTTGTAACCGTAACAGTGGGGAGATATTATTAAATACATTTACCAGTATAGCATGACTACTTTTATTGTGGATTGACCTCAAACTAGATTCAGTTCCCGCATGGTTTTTATCTAGTTTGATATTAATACACGATAGGTCCATCCTGTAACCGTAACAGTGGGGAGATATTATTAAATACATTTACCAGTGTAGCATGACTAAATTTATTGTGGATTGACATCAAACTAGATTCAGTTGTCGCATGGTTTTATCTAATTTGATATCAATCCTTGGTAGGCGCATTTTGTAACCGTAATAGTGGGGAGATATTATTAAATACATTTACCAGTATAGCAGGACTACATTTATTGTGGATTGATATGAAACTAGGTTCAGTTGCTGCATGGTTTTATCTAGTTTGATATCAATCTGCGGTAGGCGCATCCTGTAACCGTAACAATGGGGAGATGTTATTAAACACATTTACCAGTATAGTATGACTACGCTTCTGCCAGACAGCGAGTATGGAGTAGTCGAGCACTCAGTTCTCGTGGAAAGTGTTTTCACGCAATCAGACCTTTGGCTACACACTGGCTGCCCAGGAGAATCACCTTTAAATGTCATACTTTATTTTGGTGCCGCCCATTGGACTACTCGTGCCACCTAGGTTATACATAAATAATGTATGTCACGTAATAATGTATGATATGTATATACATGTCGCTTCCTAGCCAGGCACTCGGCATTATTAGCATAGGGCAAGGACTGGTTGGCTCAGTGTCAGGATAATGTAACTGAGTAGGATATCAGGTCATGGTGTTGGCGGCCTGTCTCCCAGTGGGGCAGCACTATGATATGACCTTAGATGTTGCTAGGATGTAAAACAATAAAACAAACATAGACACTACCTGGCCAGAAACCCTGTGGTGTTACTCAGTCGTAGTTTAATCTCAGCCCTGATTGGGGGGCAAAGGCCAGTGGCATATTTAGGGGTTTTTCCTCGTTGCCCGGAAACTCTGCCATAACAATTTTTTTAAAGCAGATATAAAATGAGCGAAATGTGTATCAAAATGTCACCAAAATGCACCATTTTGATGCAATAAAAGCAAAGAATAATTGGGGGTGACAGGCATGCCCCCAAACCCTCTAGGTTTGTAAGTGCCGTTGGCACTCACATGGTTGCGGCAACATGACTTTGCTCATGGCTTCATCTGGAAAAGACCAGAAATAGGAGGCCTTCCCCAAATAAGGGCAGCGGAGGGCCAGGGACTTGATAGGTGTTTCCGAATACCACTTGTCCCTGAGGAAGGATATTTTTTATTTTTTTCCCTTGGTACAGGTAGTTGATTAAGCAGGCGAAATTTCAATCGCGGACAATTGGTCTTCCTCATTCCACTGCTCCTTGCCATATCCTAAGAATGCTGAGCGCCAGGCTAGGAATCGACAAGTATACATTTTTAATCCATTGGTTTTGACTCGACCAGGGTTCGATCCCATGATCTACCAACACGGGAGACGGACGCTCTAACTCATTCGGCCATCCCATCTGGTTGAAGCTGCGACCTGACATGTCGGTTCGCAGCTTCAGCTTATATGCCAGAAAGTGACCCTTCCGATCGGTATCTTTCACCCTATACTTTAAACTCACTATGCACCTATAACTTACCACATGCCTCCCAATGGCCACGGTTGGTAGAGTTCTTGCCATACATTATTTCCTAATGTAGATTGCAGTGGAAGTTAGCCTAGCAAATATCTTACATTGTTTTTGGTTGTGTGTTTTTTTGTGTGTGGTGTGTGGGTGTGGTGGTTTTTTGGGTTGGTGTTGGGTGGGAAGACCGAATGTGTTGAGTGTCCGTCTCCCGTTTTGGTACCCATGGGTTCGAACCCTTGTCGAGTCAAACCAATGACTTAAAAATTGATACTTTTCACTTCCTAGCCAGGCACTCTGCATTATTAGGATAGGGCAAGGACTGGTTGGCTCAGTGTCAGGATAATGTGACTGAGTGGGATATCAGGTCATGGTGTTGGCAGCCTGGTCTCCCAGTGAGGCAGCACTGTAAAGTTGCCATGAGTGTGCACTGTCACAAGTCGGTACCCATCCTGATGTGACCTTAGATGTTGCCAGGATGTAAAGCTGCAACAACCAACCAACCACACATATTGGCACCTGAGAGTGTGGCCTTTAGACAGGTCCTGGGTAGCTGAGCCGATAGCACATCGATCTGTAACCAGGCACTGCTTTCCACCTGCATTGATTATTGTAGAAGTAACTGATTTACTATGTACAAACCATAATTAAATCATTTGCGGTTTTCTTTCTTTAGCATCTCAGCACAGGGCGGCCATGTACGAAGAAAGGCGGGTTGAATGGTGGTGCTTCGATGCAATGTGCCTCACACAGAAAACAACTCAACTCAAAAAGCTCAAAGCAAATCACAGCGGATAACAATACATAGTAAGTGTACATAGATAGGAACGTGGAATCTGATTGTAATTAAAATGGCATAGTCTGATGGTTTTGAGTTACTATCATTTTTCTGAGATGAATTTATGTAAAATGTATCATTATGATCCACCTTAGTTTAGTTTAAGGTAACATTTATTTTGAATGGCTAATTTTTTAGATATTTGAAGTGCAGATGCTAAATTAATTTTGGCAAGCATGCCAAAACTGACACCATAGGCTTATGCAGTAACAGGTTTGATCAAATTGACTCGGCATTCCCTTCTATGTGCTAACACATGCTTAGTAAGTACTAGTAAGTGCACCAGTATATATGCTTGATATATGCAATCAAATTTAGCGGGATCTTTTGGTTTTGAAAATTTGATGCTTCATCGGACTATGCAGCTTTAAGCTTTTAAGCTAGTTGTCTCGTGGACATTAATCTGTAGTTATATTCTCGAAACACAATTTGCCATTTAACCAAACAGCCAAAGCAAACGACATTGCATTAGAGCCAACATTAGGTTGGCGCACACGATATTTAGTTAAACCTGTCACATCAAGAAGATGGTCTTTGGCGCGGAGCCATCACTCAGACAGTCATCAGAACAAACATTAGGTTACAAGTAGACGACATTTAGTTAGAATTTCCTCCAAGAAGGTGACCTGTTATGCACCGCGCAGGCTGGCCTAATCGGTAGAGCCCGGACCTCACGTGCGGAAGGTCGGGAGTTCGGTTCCCGGTCGAGTCAAACCAATGATTTTAGAATTGATGCGTGTCACTTCTTAGCACTCTCTCATTGTTAAGTCATGTCATAAATAACAGAATTTGATCTTAGCAGTGAATAGTCATACTCCTAAATAACAGAATTTGATCTGAAGCAGTCAAAAGTTCATTATACTTTTATATTTCATTAACGTTTGCTCACGTATGTTTACCACAGTGACAGTGATGGCTGTTCGACGGCTCATTTTCTTCAACTTTAGTCATTTTCTTCAACTTTAGCACTCTCTCATTATTAAAACACGCTCATAAATAACAGAATTTGATCTTAGGAGTTAATAGTCAAACTCCTAAATATTGAATTTGATTGGAAGCAGTGACAAATTAATTGTGCTTTTTGTTTTATTACGCTTGCTCGCGTGTGTTTACCGCTGGCTCCACTGAATAGCAGCTGATGTTGACACCGGCTAATGATCGAGTCACTGACTCAGTCAGCGTGCATCATTACAAAGTTAATATTTCTAAATAGTAGACAAAAATACGATTTTATCGATGTAATTTTTATAGGAAAATTTAATATGGATGAATGATTAACTCACACTCGAAACTTTTGATCAGAGTTTTCCAAACTATACACTTGATTAATAGGGTCAATTTTTATACGAAACAAAAAGCAGGGGATATGCTCTTCCTAACTGGAGTAGAGTATTAGCATTTGACTGTATGGCGTAGGAGCGCAAACTGATACAAACAGGCATCCCACCAAAGAGCAGCATAGGCAGCACGGCCAAACGCTGTGATAGCGCGGAAATCTACATTTGTATAATCTAATAGCAGTCGCACATTACTTTTCTAGTAAAATATTTAAAAAAAAATATGGTGAAAGAAGACATTTTAAGCTTCATTTCCATGGGAAAAGAATCCCCATGCGTTTTCTGAAAGGAAAGTTACAGCAGTTTGAAATAAGGCTTTTATTGATGGTTAGACAGACATTAATTCGGCGGAAGGTCGCCCACTGTGATACCTACTGAAAGCTGCGATATTGGGTGCATATATTCAGCAGACGACATAGTTATCAGACGACATTTAATCAGAGCAGACATGAAATATCCTCCACCAGACGGGATGGCCGAATGAGTTAGCGTGTCCGTCTCCTGTGTTGGTAGATCGTGGGTTCGAACCCTGGTCGAGTCACACCAATGACGTAAAAATTTATACTTGTCGCTTCCTAGCCAGGCACTCGGCATTATTAGGATAGGGCAAGGACTGGTTGGCTCAGTGTCAGGATAATGTGACTGAGTGGGATATCAGGTCATGATGGTGGCGGCCTGGTATCCCAGTGGGGCAGCACTATAAAGTCGCCATGAGTGTGCACTGTCACAAGTCGGTACCTGTCCTGATATGACCTTAGATGTTGCTAGGACGTAAAACAACAATAAACCAAGAAATATGAACAGGTGGCATGTCGTCAGCAGGCGACATGTAGTCCGAGCAGACATGATATTGGAGAAGGCAACATAAGTTGGAGTTTCTTTAACGTAAAAATCCATTGCACAGTTCAGCATGTAGTCAGCAGACAACATTTAGTCAGAGCAGACATGAACTGTGAGCAGGTGCTATGTCGTCAGCAGACAACATGTAGTCAGAGCAGACATGATATTGGAGAAGGCAACATATAAGTTAGTTTCTTCCATGTAAATAACCATTGCATAGTTCTGCATATAGTCAGCAGACGACATATAGTCAGAGCAGACATGAAATATGAACAGGTAGCATGTCGTCAGCAGACAACATGTAGTTAGAGCAGATGACATGAAATTGGAAAAAGCAACGTCTAATTGGAGTTTCCTCAACATAAAGCCTCTTTTTTTATGTCGACTTGGCATTAAATCTCCTGCGCACTGAGACTACTAGTGAAAGCAGACGACACCATGTGCGACTGTTTCCAATGGCCTGTCACTATTGTAACGCCTGCTTTCAGCACGCTGTGTGAGGAGCTGCACGCCTTGTTCCGCGTCATGTGGTCGGGTAAGTGGGCCGTGGTGAGTCCACACAAGATGCTGTATGCCGTCTGGAACATCATCCCCTTCTTCAAGGGCTACACGCAGCAGGACGCGCAGGAGTTTCTCTGGTGAGCAGCTGGCGGCAAAGAAAGTGGTTAGCTAATGGTGACCCCTTTTATTGATAAAATTGTACCTTCCTTCGTACTAATCTTAGTAATACTAATAGAGTTTCTCGGGTGAGCAGCTTAAGGGGTGCGCAGAAAGTGGTTTTTAGCTAATGGTGACCCCTTTTATTTATCAAAATGTACTTTCCTTCCTCATTTTTGTAATCTTAGTAACAGAGTTTCTCCGGTAAGCAGCTTGAAGGAAGGGCGGAGAAAGTGGTTATCTAATGGAGGCCCCTTTTATTGATCATAATGTACTTTCCTTCGTAAGAATCTTAGTAATAGAGTTTCTCTAGTGAGCAGCTTGAGGGAAGGGCGGAGAAAGTGGTTAGCTAATGGTGACCCCTTTTATTTATTTGTTAAAATGTACCTTCCTTCATAAAAATCTTAGTAATACTAATATATTTTCTCTAGTGAGCAGCTTGAGGGGTGGTGCAGAGAAAACTGGTTAGCTGATGGTGACCTCTTTTATTTATCAAAATGTACTTTCCTTCGTAAGAATCTTAGTAATATTAATAGAGTTTCTCTGGTGAACAGCTTAAGGGGGGGGGGGGGCAGAGAAAGTTGTTTTTAGCTAATGATGACCCCTTTTATTTATAAAAATGTACTTTCCTTCGTATTAGTAGATTCGTAAGAATCTTAGTAGTACTTACAACTTACAAGTAAGTCTAAGTTTAGCTGAAATATTGACCATTCTGGTATCCTCCCATTTCTAATACTCTCATAATCAAATATGTTGTATAAGTCTAGTTTTAACTGAAATATTTGGCACTGTTATAATAATATAATATAACCGAGGTGATTACTCCACAAATAACAATGATGACATATGTGTTCTCTGTTCCACATGCGCAGCGAGTTCATTGACAAGGTGCAGGGCGAGTTGACGCGCGGGGTGCCCGGAGCCGCGACACCGCCCCAGCAGATGGACACTACCAGCTTCATCTCCAACCTCTTCCAGGGCAAACTCGTCAGTGAGGTGAGGTTGTTGGAGTTTTACCTCCAGGCAACATCTAATGTCATATCAGGACGGGGAGGCCGGGTGAACAGGTAGATTGTGAGAGATGGGGAGGGGAGGGGAGAGGAGGGGAGGGGAGGGGTGTTCAATCATATGGGGGAGTGGAATCATATGGAAGCGAATTCAGGCGCCCCACCGGTTTTTTACTCTGTAAAGACAAAGTAACAGACATTGATATTTTTTTTTCTTTTTGGTACATTAGTTGATTAAGCAGGGGAAATTTCAATCGCAGACGATTGGGTCTTCCTCATTCCACTGCTCCTTGCCCTATCCTAATAATGCTGAGTGACAGGGTAGTTACCGACAAGTATCAATTTTGTTTAAAATCATTGGTTTGACTTGACCAGGGTTCAAACCCGTGGCTTCGAATCCCATGATTTACCAAAACGGGAGGCGGACGATCAACTCATTCGGCCATCCTTTCTGGGTAGTCGTTTATTAATCATTCATTAATCATTCAGTGAGTCATTTGTAGCAACAATCATTCGTGCTAACGATTCCATGTCTTTTCTGTCCGCCGGTACAGGTGCGGTGTCGGCGTTGCAGCCACCGCTCCCAAACATTCGAGCCGTTCATGGACCTGTCCCTCGAGTTCCCCGACCGGTACCAAGCTACTGGGGGCGCCAACAAGAAGAGCTGCCATCTAGAAGGTGCGTAGATAACCGATTCACCCCGACTCCCCCCTACCCAGAGTAGGGGGAGGGGGGTGAATCAGTGAATGACAACCCTGCCTAAATCAGAGCAAAACCTGCTTCAGAAGGAAGTAACTGTACAGGTAGTGGTTCTAATGTGCGGTGTTTAGCTATATTCTTGACAGGACGTAAAACCCCAACAACCAACCATCATCATCATGCTGTCGGTCGTGATGCGACAAAGACTGCTTTCATTACTTGACTGCCGCTCTCCATTTAGCTCTCTGCTTTGAGAGTTGCGTCCATGAGTCGGTCTCAATGTCTCTCAGCTTCAGGTTTCTCTTCCAACCATTATATTTATATTGACGTAAACTTGAGAAATTGGTGGAAATTGAAGGAGGGAGGAAAAACCAAAAAGAAAACAATATGGCGGCCACGGAAAGCTCTCGACTCAACTTTTAATGTCTGTTAAACTACATGATTTCATAAATTATTCACCCCCAAAAGTAGCAGGCTATGATAAATAATCATTTGAACTATATACAGTAAAATACCGACCCCTCCACAGATCGACCACTCCCCTATATGGATCGCTTTATTTGGGTCCCAACAATACCATTGTAAGGATATTCTAACTCTAAACCGACCACCTCCCTAAATACACCACTTAAAGTCGGTCCCATGGTCTGTCGATTTAGAGAGGTTTTACTATATATAATATAATATATGTGTGTGTATATATATACATACATACATACATACATACATACATACATACATACATACATACATACATACATACATACATAACATAACATACATAACATACATACATACATACATACATACATACATACATACATACATACATACATGCATACATACATACATACATACATACATACATACAGTAAAACTTCTCTAAATCGACTGACCACGGGACCGACTTTAAGTGGTCCATTTAGGAATGTGGTCGGTTTAGAGAGGTAGAATATCCTTACAATGGTATTGTTGGGACCCAAATAAAGCTATAGGGGAATGGTCGATCTGCGGAGGGGTCGGTATAGAGAGGTTTTACTGCACGTGTGTGTGTATATATTTATATATGATAGATGGCCTTAGATGCTTGGACGTAAAACCTCAACACACCGGCCCACTTTCGGGTGATGGCAATGACTCTTCCCGACACTTTAAAGCAAAGGAAGAAAGAAGTGTCTAAAGACAATTCTAGAATCATGCAATACCATGTGATACAGGCTCACCAAGTGCATAATACATATATTGAACTGGAATTGTATGCAGTTACTATTACAACTAATAGTTCATTTATATTATGCTTCTATTATCGAACAGGATTTTCATGTGGTTATTATTGCAACTGATATTGTCATTTATGTACCAACAAATTGTAATGAACGGCCGGAAGACCAGTGCTCTGGCGCTGACAAAAGACATTATTCGCTGAATAAAATACATTTAGTAAAAAAAAAAAATATCGTTTAGCAGCCTGTCCTGGAGTAACTAGATGTTACACCGCTCTACTCCACCCGGTTCTACTGACTCCTGGAGCTCAAAGCTTACCTTAAAGTTGCATAATCCGATGGTTTTTAGTTTTTCTCCCCCTTTTTTTCCCTTTTAGATAAATGTATTAGGTTAAACGTTATAACTTATAATCGACCCTGCTTTACTTTGAACTAACTTCTATTTTAAATGGCTAACTTTGGCGATATTTGAAGTGAAAACATGCTAATTAATTTGGTCAAAATTTGTTTACTCTATAGGCTTCAGCAGTAACAGATTCTATTAAATTGAATTAGTATACCTTTCTAGGCAGCAACAAATGCTTAATAGTGTAGTGGTCTGCACTGACCTCTCAGGCAAGTAACCACATAGACAGGTAGGCGTGGGTAGTGTGGTGATCTCAGGGAGCCTTACATGCGCAAAATACCTCAGGGAGTTTGACGCCCCTGCCTTGCAAAGTTGTATACCACTGCCTTGTGGTACAAGTTCTGGTTCTTGATAGAATCAAAGGTTAAGGGAGCAAACCCTAACAGAAAACCATGTTACCGTGGCAGCATTAAGGGCAGTGATGAATGGAACTCCCAACATCTCCCGACCAGCCACTGCAGGGACAAATAGTTTGCGCCTGTCTTGACATGTTCTTGCCGGTGTGAGACCTCTATTTGCTCCCTGAGAGAGTGCCGCTAGTAACTTGCAAAAGCCAGCAGCACTTCTAACACTTTGCAAGCAGCTTTGATGAAATGTACAACCGCACAAAGCGACGGTTAAGTAATGAAGGTGGTCTTTGTCGCATTGCGATTGACAACATGATGATGATGATGAGGTGGTGTAATGGTTAGCACACTGGCCCGGAATGCACAGAGATGTGTGTTCGAGTCCCGCTCTAGGCGCCATATTTCCCGTTTTCATCACCGCCATGACAATAGGAACACTAGTGTCTAAATTAGATATGTAGAATCAAATCTCGCTAAGTGTTTTGGTTTTGAAAATGTCATGCTTTAATCGTACTAGGCCGCTTTAAGAAATCTGTCTTTTTATAAGAAAATGGTAAAAATAATGTTTTTAATACTATTTTCAATTAAAGTTACATTTATGGCTTTGCGTTTCTGCCATCTTTTAGAGATTAGGTATCATTAGGTTGATTTTACGTTAGTTTGAAGTAACTTTAATTTTAATAGGTTCACTTTGGAGATATTTGAAATTAAAACATGCAAAGTTAATTTTGGCATGCATATCAAAATACTAGAGATATACTTTGTTTGCGCATTTTTTTAATGTTGTACAAAAGCACCAGACTGCAATCAATATTTAATAAGTGTAGCGGTATCTAAGCTGCATATGTAGAATCAAATTTAGCTAAGTGTTTCTGTTTTGAAAATATGTATGCTTTCATCGGAGTATGCAACTTTAGATTTGTTCATTTTAACGCTCCATTAGGACTTATCCTGGGTATTGACAGAGACCCTATAATACTAAGACGGCTTACACAAATCAAAATGATCAAACCCACCACTTGGTGCGCTGGCTGTTCTCTTGGTTAAACAGTTGCTATATTATATGTATAAATGTATATATGAATGTGAAAGATGTGTGATGATGATGATGCTGATAATGATGTGTATTTGTTCATATCAATTTCATATTGATGTGTATTCATACTTACCTATCTCATGTATAATATAATTGTATGTGTTTACATGTGAAACACCAACCAGCAGCCGGGCTGATCAAACCCAGCACAAGCTGGCACTGCGAAATTTACATTACCATGGGAGAGATAGGGAGTGAGCCGTCTTAGTATTATAGGGTCTTTGGTATTGATGAGAAATTTATCATATATCTCATAATGGAACTTCTTTTTCAGAAATGCTACGAAAATTTACAGAGTCAGAAAAACTAGATGGGCAGATCTACGCGTGTGAGGAGTGTAACAGTAAGTCTCCAATCTCCCCAAACTGTTGTGTCAACTATTAGTTGAGTTACATCATATAAGTAGTGTGTATTTAATATAAAGGGCTTTAGTAGTAATATGGCTTCAGTGGTTGCAAAAGCAAATAGAAAACATATACATTTACTTTAATTATGTGTTATTTAGCGTGTATTATTAAATCAACAAAGACAGCATTTTTTCATCCTAACTGGGAGAAAGCTGTTTAAAATCTATTAAAATTTTATTATACAGTGGTTAAACATATCTGGCTAAAAAAAAAAATTACGTTTCAAACAAGTAAAATCGAGTCGTTTTTTTTTAACAAGGTCGGTCGGCAACCAGAAACATTAATTAATTATTTTTGTTAGGCCTTACCGGTGTAGTAACTACAACCAATGCTCTTACTACTCAAATGCTATACAATTCTACATTGCATCACTTGCATCACGCTGTCTTGTCTGATTAGTTCTTGAGGTTAATGTAAGATATTGACTGTTGGCCAGACGGGATGGCCGAATAAGTTGAGCGTCCATCTCCTGTTTTGTGAGATCAGGGGATCTGAACCCATGGGTTTGTGGGTTCGAACCCTGATCGAGTCAAACCAACGACTTAAAAATTGATACTTGTCACTTCCTAGCCTGGCGCTCGGCATTATTAGGATAGGGCAAGGACTGGTTGGCTCAGTGTCAGGATAATGTGACTGAGTGAGATATCAGGTCATGGTGCTGGAGGCCTGGTCTCCCAGTGGGGAAACACTATAAAGTCGCCATGAGTGCGCACTGTCACAAGTCGGTACCCATCCTGACATGACCTTAGATGTTGCTAGGATGTAAAACAACTATTGGCTGTTGCAGAGAGGCGGCGGTCCGTTGCTGCCCGGCCGACAGTTCGGACAGAGGCTGAGAAGCAGCTGCTCATTAAAAAGCTGCCCGCCGTGCTGCGACTCCATCTAAAGCGCTTCATGTGAGTTTAAAGTTGTATAGTCCGATGGTTTTGAGTTTCTGTCATTTTCTGAGATAAATATATTAGGTTGATGTTTATAATCCACCTTACTTTTAGTTTGGAGTAACTTTGATATAAAATGGTTAACTTTTGAGATATTTGAAGTCTAAACATGCAAAATGAGTTTCGACAACCACGGCAAAACTCTTGACACCATAGCCCTTTTATAGGAACAGATTCTGTTAATTTGCCCCAGTATTCCCTTCTATGTGGCAACAAATGTTTAAAAAGTGCATCAGGATCTAAGTTAGATAGGTAGAATCAAATCTAAATAATTGTTTGGGTTTTGAAAATTTGATCGTTTCCATCGGACTATGCAGTTTTAAATAAAAAGACTATTTATTTATTCTGTGTCCCGATCAGGATTGAAAGATCTCCGCTATTTTGCGGGTTTCCACGATTTTTGATTATTTCGCGGATTTCCGCAATTTTTGATTATCGCTGATTAATTATCAGAAACAGTTAAGATGTTACTAGGATGTAAAATAAAAGCAAGGAGTGAATTTTAGAGAATATGTGGAAAGTCTTAGAACTGTCGTGGAATCGATGCAGTCGCATGCTCAGCATACCTGATGCAAGTAAAAACAATTTCCATCAAATCGCAGAAATTCTCCTGTGCGCGTACCACTGTCGGGGAATCATGGGAAAATCCCCGGAAGTTAGATTTCATCTAGTAGTAGTAGTACTCTTCATGCATAGCTTTTGCACTATGCCTAATCATTGCAGACTATGGTTGGAGAGTGTCCATCAGGGATGAAAGATCTCCGTGGATTTCTGGGAATATCTTATATTCACTGATTAACGTTAAACAAATTTAAAAAAATGGGATGTATATGACAACAGTTGGGTGGTTCGAATCCCGTTCTTATATGACCTTAGATGTAGCTAGACCTTAAAACCTAAACAAGAAAGTGTTAGATATGGGCGATAATACAATCACAACAAGACTAGTTGAAACCTGACTTCCGGTATTTTTCCGTGATTCCCTGACAATGCTAAACCTATGGGAGAAAATCCACGTTATCGCGGAATTTCGTCGTCGGTGTAATAATTTCGGCTTGTTTTCCGCGGTTTTTGCTGGAGACCACTTTCATCCCTGGTTCATTCATCATTATTGTGACCGTATTATCGCCTATCTCAATCGATTTCCAGGTGGTTTTTTTCAAGATCACTTTCATTCCCGGTAATGATGTTTGTGACATATTCTCTCTGGCTATATCTATTGGTTATTTATCAAATGTCTAAATGGGTTTGCTGACACATCTTCTATTGCAATAGTCAGTGCCTTGCCCAGCACGATCAAACTGACACCAGACTGGCCTCAGTCTGATGCCATTTAAAATTGTTTTATCAAACTGAAGAAGGTCCAACTTTGTGTATCTTGTGTGTTTTGTAGTTCATTCTGTTGAATTATCTGGAAATCTCCCGTTTCTATTGACTAAAATGGCGATAGTTTTAAAGCTGAAGTCGCTTTGCCCTTGTATGGGAAGAGTATTAACCCCCATCGGTTAGAGCATTAACTTTCCATGCGGAAGGTTGTAGGTTCAAATCCCGGCCGAGCCAAAACAATGACTTAAAATTATTTATACTTGTCACTACTTTGAGTGGCACTGGGAATTACTAGAACTGGGCAATGACTAGTTTGCTGAATGTCAGAATAATGTGACTAAGTGTGATATTGTATCATGGTACTAGCAGTATAATCTCCTAATGGGGCAGCACTATAAAGTCGCACTTGAAACCTAACAACAAACCGGTTTTGATGCTGCTTTTTAAATTCTCTATATAAATAACTGCTATAAAAATAGACACAAGACAACACAGTACTGGTTTGAGAATGTTTGTCACTCTGGCTGGGATAATGCATTCACCGGTAAATACATAAAAGCAAATTCTTGGAGTAAGTGTGTTGATTTTGCGCAGTGTGGTTGTGATTTACTCTGCAAGTGGCGCCTCTGCAGCCACCAATCCCCCACACACCGAAGAACCCTACAGTGAATATCATACACAGGCCCCCATAGTGGATGAATTCTTTCCCACAATAGTTTCCTACCTATCTATATTTGCATAATACATTACACTACACATAAGCGTTGACTAACCCGTGGAATCTGGAATCACACGCCAGGTGGAGCGGACGGAATCACCGCGGGAAGCTGACGTCACATGTGCAGTTCGAGGAGGAGTTGGACATGGCACCATATTGCCATGCGGAAGTACGCGCCTTGTGCTTCACTTACGAGCTGTCCGCTGTCGTCATCCACCATGGCCGGGGCTTTGGATCCGGCCACTACACCACCTACTGCTACAACAGGGAGGCCGGTGAGTAGCGAAACCAAACAAGTAGTTTTCTTATTCTCAATTCTGTCCTCTTGGGCTTGCAGAACAGTGTCCACTTGCTTTGCCGTATGAGGAGGTTGTTGGTTTGATACCTGACTGGGTGAAACAGTGAGTTCAAAGTAGTTACAATTTTATTTGCTTGGTAGGATGTTGGGGTTTGGTAGGATGGGACAAGAACTGGTTGGTTCAGTATAAGGATATTGTGACTGAGTGGTGTATATCATGGTTCCAGCAAAATAGTATTTCAGTCAGCAGGGCAACACTGTAAAGCCACCATAAGTGCACATTTTCTGCAAATCGAAACCCGGTATTAAACGCAGTCAATCCCTCAATCAAGTAGTGCATTCGGTATGCTGGTTGGCTCAGTGTCAGGATAATGTGACTGAGTGGAATATTGAGTCATGGTGCTAGCGTCCCTGTCCCTCACAGGGTCGTAAAACACATGTTCATTGTCTGTGTGGCACCACGTCCACCACTCAGTAGAAAGCCGCGCCTGTCTGCTGCTCATGTCCCTTATCCCGGCCTCCAACATCTGCTCGTGCCCCTGCAGACTCGTGGGTGCACTGCAATGACGCGAGGGTGCAGCTGTCCTCCATGACAGACGTGCTGCGCGCGCAGGCCTACATCCTCTTCTACACCCAGAAGCGCATCATACACGGCGTCCCGTCAGAGGGCGCCAGCACCGGCGACGACGGCGCGTTCAGTAGTAGTGCGCGCGGCACACCACCAGGTGTCAGCACTGGCGCCAGTGCCGCCAACGCGGGCGGTGCTGCCGGCTTCTTGTCGCCGTTCGAGGAGAAAGCAGACGACGAGATCGTCTTCAACTTTCAGAACAGCTCGATACCAAAGTTCCTGGAGCTGAAGCGGCGTCTGAACCGAGCCGAAGACGAGCGGAAACCGAAGGGGCCAAAAGCGAAGCGCTCCAAGAGTAACATGTGGTGATCTTAGTATATGGGTGAATGGATGGATAAATCAATGAACGAACAAGTAAGTCGAGGAATGAGTAAATCAATGAATGGGTAAATTGATGAACGAGCAAGTCAATTAATGAGTAAATTAATGAATGAGTAAATCAATGAATGACCCAGTAAATCAATGAATGAGTAAATCAATGAATTGATCAATTAATTAGTAAATTAATCAATGAATAACTCACCGAACCCATACATCAATTAATGTGTAAATCAGTGAATGGATTAATCAGTGAATGAATATAGGCGGGTGTGTTATTCTAATTTATATGCACAAACAAAAAAGAGTATAATAATAACTCCTCACCCGGCAACAAAAACAGACATGGACGTGGTGAATGCTTTGTCTGACGTGGATACGTGTGTGTGTGAGCGGACATTGACATGAACATGGTGCGCATGTGCGACACTGCTTTTATCAGGGACAGGGAAAGTGTGAATGCTGCTACGCTTAGTTCAGTTCTTAAGTTGAGTTCGGTTTTAATTGTGGCACACCAGACTTATTTCTATCAGATTTACTTTCTTCACAGAAAATAGAAAGCTTTTAGAATTTTGTTTAGCATTTTGGACTACAGAATCACTAGTCAGCAGTTGCCCATATTTATTTTGTCCTCTGCAGTGCGTGTAATTATACAAAGATGGTGTATGTCTCGCAGAGTTAACTGATGGTGTGGTAATTTTCTTTCTTTGTTTTTGCGTGGTGTGTGGTGGGTGGGGTTAAACTTGTTGGGTGCGGGTTTTGCTTCTTTTTATTGGCATACACAACCACCGTCATTTAGCACGATTAATAGCATAACCTAAGGAAGGCAATACTGGAAGTGCATTACCGAACTGCGTCATTGTGACGTCACGGCATACATTGATGTACCTGTTTTCTCTCAACAAAGTCCATTCATAAAGGAACTGATGTGTTATTGGTCTATTAATATGGTTGTGGCATTGCTGTATTAATATGGTGGCATTGCTCTATTACTATAGTTGCCATATTGCTATAATAATATGGCTGTGTCATCTCTATATTAATATGGTTGTGGCATTGCTGTATTAACATGGTTCTGGCATAGCTCTATTACTATATCTCCCACATTGCTATAATAATATGGCTGTGTTATCGCTATATTAATATGGTTGTGGCATTGCTGTATTAACATAGTTCTGGCATAGCTCTATTACTATATCTCCCACATTGCTATAATAATATGGCTGTGTTATCGCTATATTAATATGGTTGTGGCATTGCTGTATTGATGTCTGTGGCATTGCTGTATTAACATAGTTCTGGCATAGCTCTATTACTATATCTCCCACATTGCTATAATAATATGGCTGTGTTATCGCTATATTAATATGGTTGTGGCATTGCTGTATTAACATAGTTCTGGCATAGCTCTATTACTATATCTCCCACATTGCTATATTAATATAGTTGCCATATTGCTATAATAATATGGCTGTGTCATCTCTATATTAATATGGTTGTGGCATTGCTGTATTGATGTCTGTGGCATTGCTGTATTAACATGGTTCTGGCATAGCTCTATTACTATATCTCCCACATTGCTATATTAATATGGCTGTGTCATCGCTATATTAATATGGTTGTGGCATTGCTGTATTGATATGTCTGTGGCATTGCTGTATTAACATAGTTCTGGCATAGCTCTATTACTATAGCTGCCACATTGCTATATTAATATGGCTGTGTCATCGCTATATTAATACGGTTGTGGAATTGCTGTATTGGTATGTCTGTGGCATTGCTGTATTAACATGGTTGTGGCATAGCTCTATTACTATAGCTGCCACATTGCTATATTAATATAGCTGTGTCATCGCTGTATTTATATGGTTGTGGCATGGCTGTATTGATATGGCTGTATTAATATGGTTGTGGCATTGCTCTATTAACATAAGGGTGGCATCGCTATATCAATATCACTGTGCCGTCACTATTAATATGGTTGTCGCATTGCTATATTCATATAATGGTGGCATCATTATATTAATATGGATGTGCCATCACTCTATTAATATGGTTATGGCGTTGCTGTATTAATATGGCTGTGACATTACTGATAATGTGGCTGTGGCATTGCTCTATTAATGTGGCTGTGGCATCTCTATTAATGTGACTGTGGTATCGCTCGGTTAATATGCTGTGCCATTGTTATATTTGTGAGCAAACCAGTCCTTGCCATATCTTAATAACAGTACACATAAAGCAAGGTAGGGATCCATTTGGTACGTCTTTGGTTTGATCAGATCCAGTATCAATTCTATGATGTATTCGGTGGGTTAATTCATGAAAACAAGATTTAGCGTCATTGTCTAGATATTTGTGACAATGTTTAATCAGTTCACGTAGTATACACCTGGATTCTATATTAGCCTTACCGAAGTTGATGTCATGTTTTAAAAATACAACATGGTCTGAGATCGAGAGCAGTTACTTTGTAGTTGATATTTATTTATACAGCCACGTATTTTCAAACAAGGAGTGATTAGAATGAATGAGATGACTAGATCAATTCCTACAGAATTCAAACAAGGAGTGATTAGAACTAGAATCAAATGACTAGATCCATCCATACAGAATTAAAACGAATGAGATGACTAGATCCATCCCTACACAATTCAAACAAGGAGTAAATAGAACTAGAATCAAATGACTAGATCCATCCCTACACAATTCAAACGAGTGATTAGAACTAGAATCAACTGACTAGATCCATCCCTACACGATTCAAACAAGGAGTGATTAGAACTAGAATCAAATGACTATCCATCCATACAGAATTAAAACGAATGAGATGACTAGATCCATCCCTACAGAATTCAAACAAGTAGTAATTAGAACTAGAATCAACTGACTAGATCCATCCCTACACAATTCAAACAAGGAGTGATTAGAACTAGAATCAAATGACTAGATCCATCCCTACACAATTCAAACAAGGAGTGATTAGAACTAGAATCAAATGACTAGATCCATCCCTACACAATTCAAACAAGGAGTGATTAGAACTAGAATCAACTGACTAGATCCATCCCTACACAATTCAAACAAGGAGTGATTAGAACTAGAATCAACTGACTAGATCCATCCCTACACAATTCAAACAAGGAGTGATTAGAACTAGAATCAACTGACTAGATCCATCCCTACACAATTCAAACAAGGAGTGATTAGAACTAGAATCAAATGACTAGATCTATTCCTACACAGGCGTGATTAGAACTAGAATCAAATGACTAGATCCATCCATACCGAATTTTAAAAAGGGCGTGATTTAGAACTAGAATCAAATGACTAAATCCATCCCTACCAAATTAAACAAAAGGACTAAATAGAACTAGAATCAGAGGACTAGATCCATCCCTCCAGAATCGCCTGATCCATGTCCTCGAATCGTGGCCTGCTTCTTGTGTTCCTCATGAGCAGAGGCCTGTGTAGCAGTGAACTAGTTTCAGTCTAGAGCAGCATCTTTGAACCTGGTATTCTTGTATTGCAAATGGGAAGACCTCCGGTCAGATGTTGTATATTCTTGTGGGCAATTAGGCATTGTCCTTGTAAATGTCATGTAAATATAAACATAAGCAATCTCCTTTTGAAATGGGATGGGTGTTTTCCCATTGAATTTCTGTATATTGATTCTGTTTCTATTTCTGTGTGTGATTAATTTAATTTGGTTCAGTTTGCAAAAAGGAATCATGGCTTAGTTATTTTAATTCTCTTCAGTTGTTAAATAAACTGTTTTTAAAATGGCCAAATAATATCAAGACTGCAGCTTTTAACACAAATAGAGTCAATGGGGGAGGGGTCGGGGGTGGGGGGGGGGGGGAAGCACATCCTATTATGGTATTGTTTTATCCACACAAACTTCCTTCATCTCTCTTTTTGCCTCCTCCTTTTCCTCCCCATGGACATGGCATTTACCATGGTGAGTCAACAAAACTCACTCATTTTATTTCACGCTGCATCCTCTGATGAAATCATGACATTTTTTAAGCCAAACCACTTCCCTAGATTTAACCCTACAAATACAACTTAGATACTGGTGCACTTATTAAACATGTGTTGTTGCTTCGAAGGGAATAAATACTAAGTCATTTTAATAGATCCTGTTATTACTTGAGCCTATGGTGTCCAGCATTTCGATGAAATTAATTTTGCACTAGTCGATCAGTGGAGGTGGTCGGTTAGAGAGGTTTTGGGGTATATATATCTGATATATACATATATCTCTACATATATCTTACATAATACAAATGATTTAAAGATATATATATATGATATAGATATATATATCAATTTTGCAGGTTTTCACTGCAAGTACCTCCCAAAGTTAGCCATTTTATAATCAAAAAAGAAAATGAAGCGGAGGTGTGGTCAGGCAGTTGTTAGCTTGCATGAATACAGGTGGCTCCCCCAATGGGTTAAGGCGGATGGTGATGGTAGTTGATGGGAGATCTGACCACAAGGACGGGTTCGATTCCAATCCCAGGCTGGCTTTTCAAATGGGCCTGTCTCAAAAGGTGATAACTCTTTTTTTGTTGGGTCTATTGTAACGATTGACACAAAACAGCACAGAAACGGTTACACTGAAAACACAAGGACATTTGCTTCAAATCAATATGTATTCTATTGGGATTATAAAACACCATGTAAAAAACAAATCAGTTTATCCTGAGCAAATGCATAAACAGATAGTATGTTGATCATTACAATGGACAAAGTTTTGTCCCATATTGCTTAGCACCTTTTGAGACAGTCTCATTATATGTGTGTTGTTGGTCTGAGACATCCACAGTGCTCTATTACAACCGTGTGAAGTTGGTTCCGGTAGGGTTACAATGTATAATATTCTCACGCTTACCATGCGCATTAAGTGACGGCATTCATTACAATGTGGAATTTCACAAATCAATCGCTGGCAAGTGGCAATTCTGATTCGAATGTTTGTCTCAAACTTTGGGCTGGTACTGCAATTTTAGAATTTTACATACATATATTTTTTAATGAAGCCTATTTATAAGCATACTCTACCTAATTATAGGCCATAATTGAATACTTGTTAATAATTTTCTCCAGGGGAAATGTAAATACTATACATATGTTAATATTGGTGTATAGGTCCTTGTCATTTGTCAGTTTTAATTTTGTTTAATTGGAATTTGATTTCCCTTATATAAAACCCCCTTTTTTTTTAGGTTCTCTTAGTGTCGTCTTGTGTGAGTAAAATTAACTCATATTATTATTATTAGAGGTAAGTACGGCATATCGGTGTACTAGGAGAGTAGTCTATAATGAAAACTTCACTGCATTAATGAGACAAATAAGTGTTCACACTTCCTGTCTACCATTCGCTATATCGCTATATCGAAAAGAAAGTACTTTATAACCAAAATATCGGACTTCCAAAATCAAGGTGTCCAGTGACGGGAAAGAAGAAGAAAAATTCAATGGGGAAAAATGAGGAATCTTTCCTTAAACGATGTTCTTCAAATTAAAGGATTGTCCTTTATTATATATTTTTTTTACATTTAAGTCATTTCCCCCGCTTCAATTTCAAGTGTTTAACTGAGAAAATTCAACTTGACAATTAAAGCTCTATTTTTGTGATGCATACCGTGCCTATTTGAAGCTTATACTACTGTAGTAGTCTGCACTGACCTCTCAGGCAAGTAACCACATAGACAGGTAGGTGTGGGTAGTGTGGTGATATCAGGGAGCCTAGGTGGTGTAATGGTTAGCACACTGGCCCGGAATGCAAAGAGATGTGGGTTCGAGTCCCGCTCTAGGCGCAATATTTCCCATTTTCATCACCCCCATGACACTGGTTGCCGTGACCATGATCCTGTACAAGCTACGCGTTGTGTGGTTGTTGAACCTACCCTGTGTATGTATGTGTAAGTGCATTGCCTGTATGTATGTAATTGTAAGCATTAAATGATCATTTAAAAGACTTACAATTCCAGGGGGACGAGTGTAGTAGTCTGCACTGACCTCTCAGGCAAGTAACCACATAGACAGGTAGGCGTGGGTAGTGTGTTGATATCACGGAACCTAGGTGGTGTAATGGTTAGCACACTGGCCCGGAATGCAAAGTGATGTGGGTTCGAGTCCCGCTCTAGGCGCAATATTTCCCATTTTCATCACCCCCATGACACTACGAAAGAAAACCATAGCACCAGTGTTAAAATCTTATTTTTTTATTTAAATGAAAATTAAAAGATTAATTGGGGGGAGGAAACAATGCCAACAGAACTTTGGAAAATATGCTGCATTTCTAAGATGAGAAACCCCGCTAGACACCCTGTGGTGTGGAAATCTTTATGCGATAAGGCCTGTACATCCTGTTGGAGTGTCGAACTTGTCTTCTGTGCTCTGAGCGTGTTTGTGTTTGGGCTGCAGGGGTAGGCCGTTTGGTTATGTGTGTAAGTCACACCTTAAAGGCCCGGTCACATACACGTTAGTGGATGTAGTTGGACGTAGTGGAGGCTAACGTAGTTGAACGTACCGGAGAAGTACGGATGACGGTACGTTCAACTACGTTAGCCTCCACTACGTTCAACTACGTCCACTAACGTGTATGTGACCGGGCCTTTAGGTATGATAGTTGAATGTACCGGAGAAGTATGCATGCCAGTACCTTCAACTACGTTAGCCTCCACTATGTTCAACTACGTCCACTAACGTGTATGTGACCGGGCCTTCAGGTGCGATAGTTATCGAACATTCTGAAGCTTATACAGTGCCAAAGTAGTATAGCACCCAATTGTGTTGGTTTGTGATCATGTAGGGAACATCCCTTTTCGCACCTTTATACTCCCATAATTCTTATACATAACACATATATAAGTATATGGCTGTTATGGTGCTGTCACATTACGATGTTTCGCGCCAACGCGTGTCGACGTGTGTCAGTTTTTGGTGAAATGTCGGGAGACGTCTGGAAGCGTAACACTTGCGTTAGGCGCGCGTTGGATTTCGTTGCTGGATGGCGACGGTCGGCGATGCGCGTCAGGGTATCGGCGAAGTTTTGTGCATGCACAAAACTTTGGACGTGCAACAATGCGCGACAACGTGCGGGTGCCAATATTATGGCGACGTGAGGGGCGCGTCGAGATACGTTAAACACGCTGGAATAGCGTTATGCGAACGTATGCACAAGCCGCGCGCGTGTGAGGCTTGTTACCACATGTTGCGCCAAACGATTGCTTTTTGTTGTTTTTACATCGTACCAACATCTAAGGTCATATCAGGACGGCGCGCCAAACCTTTACCATAACGTTGGCCGCACGCTACCAATTCGTTGCGCTGACACCGAAAAGTTTGACGTCTCTCGACGATTAAAAGTGATTTTGCGCGTTGGCAGCATGCCGGCGAGATACGTCGTAGTGTGACAGGGCTAACTGTCTGTGGTTAGGAGGAAAGATTGTGCGCACCCCCCCCCCCCCACCCCCCCAACACGCGCGCCGCACATATACTGCCCCCGGACCAAACCTTTGTCCTGGATGCAGACATTTGTTCAGTTTTGTTTATAGCTATACAAATATATATAAGATTGCAAAATGAGTGCATAATTGCTGCCCTGCACTCACCTCATTTCACCAGCCAAAGAGCATACATAATATGTTTAATCGGGCAACTCTACTTTTATGGTGACTATTGAGCAGCTTTGGGTGGGTGGGTGGGTGTGTGGGTGTGGGTGTCTTGTGTGAACTTTTAAAACAAAGATTGATTAGATTTGTGTTCTCCCCTTTAATCTAATAGCAATATCAGTGCTCAGCAATCCTTTTTCTCTTTTATTATTATTAGTATTATTACATTTTTGTTAATCATAAGAATCCTAAATTTAATCTAATCTAATAGCAATATCACTGAGCAGCAAAGCCCTTTTCTCTCTAATAATAATAATTATTTTGTTAATCATATAAGCACCCTAATTTGGTATGATCGACTATCGCGGATTATTTATTCCATTTTTGGTTTAAAAACCCATCTTATTTGATTTTCTTTGTCTTTAAATTAAAAAAGAAAGTTATATATGCTGGTTGTCTGTTAGCTAAGAGTACGACTAGTCGGTGTGTAAGGGTGTCTGTGAATGGTCCGTGGTTGAATAGCAGACTGAATGTGGAGTCCAGTGATGCGTGCCTTATGAGTTTGATCATTTCAACCAGTGGCCAACTCCATGCATGACTTATAATATATATATATGTACATGAAGACAAAATAGGTGTTTCGCGGTAGGCGGACCGGTGTACCGATGGGGCAAGTGGCACGCCGTGACGATCTCAGGAGTGGAGTAGAGCTACGTGCATGCTGGGCCACGTTCAGGGTATGCCTCAGAGTCGACTCGGAGACGGCTCCGCAATGTCTTTTTGGCTTATTTGCATTCAGGGTACGACTCGGAGACGTCTCCCTTTTCAGGTAGGAGGCAAAAAACACCTTGAAAATAGCTACCGAATTCAGTGGTTTCAGCCAATCAGAGCTCTTCATTTCAATAGCAAATGGCTGCCCCCTTATGGAGGCCGCCATTTTCGAGGCACCCGCCAGCTAAAGTAGTTCAGACTAGCGTGATGTCAGGAATTTCTCTGAGGCATACCTTGAACGCGGGCCACGTGTTGGGGGTGTAAACATTACCTCACTGGTTTCCGACTAATTTCTATGTCGCGTTTAGGTGTCGAGTGAGCGAATGTGTGTGTATGTCAAAGTGAGTGGTGGGGAGAGGCGTTCTGGTGCTTGGACTTGGAGTTGGAGAGTACATTTTGGGGGTGGTCTTTGCATTCCTGGACTGCTCATCAAACAACCTTGAATGTAGTAGTTGCACTGGGTAGCATCAATGTATAGACCTATTTCAATGTTTACTAACATTGTGTATGCGCGCAGCTTGGCTGCAGAACGAAGGCACACTGCCATTGAGTTTGCCGGTACACGCAGTGAAAAACTTCAGTTTTATTCAAAATTAATAGAAATGCAGAACCCTAACCTTATCAATTTAATATAATCTTTTTGTTAAACATGTTTTCTATATGTGTTCCAAGCGGTGTGTGTCTAGGTGGTGTGGTTTTAGAAATATTTAACTTTTTCTGTATGAAGATTGCTCACGGCCATTGATAATGCATTGAGTTTGCCGGTATGGGCAGTTTAAAACGTCAGTTTTATTCCAAATTAATAGAAATCCAGAACCCTAACCTTATCAATTTAATATAGTCTTTTTGTTAAGCATGTTTTCTATGTGTGTTCCAAGCAGTTTGTGTCTAGGTGATGTGGTTTTAGAGATATTTAACTTTTTCTGTATGAATATTGCTCATAGCCATTGAGTTTGCAGTGTGACACTGTGTCGTCCTGCAGCCAAAATGCGCGCACTGACCTAGATACATATGCTGACATCATATGAAATAGGTCTATAATCCATGGCGGAAATTTGGGGGGGGGGCGAAATAACGACATAAACTTCTTTGTGACTAAGTATGTACGGAGTTAGCCGTCCGCAATGCTGGGCTTTAACCAAACTGAGAGGGGCCGACATGACGGGGCCTAACAACTGCCGACTGTCGGAGACTGTTCATTGAGGCTCCTGTCGGTCTACTCGGCCACCGACCACCTCTCGGCAGTTGCGGACTGGTTAGGAAGAGTAACAAAGGTTAAATTGACTTGTACTGCCTAGCAGGCATTCGGCGCTAGCGCTGTCGGGCTCATGTCGGCCTTTGTCTCATTGGTTAAAGGCCTGCATGAGTATTCAGGTCTATGTGTGTCAGCAGGTCACGTGTCCTGCCGAGACTGAAACACCCCAACCGTGACTTGCTACTAAAACAGACAAGAAATGTGATAAATTTTGAATATTTCGGTATTTCCCAAATCACGTCTAGCAGAGTTATTTCTAGTTAACCCTCCTTCTCCATTCCTTTCCCGGTGCTGCCCTCCCTTCAACCCTCCCTCAACCCTCCCTTCAACCTTCTCTCCCTCCCTCCCTCCAACCCCTATCTCACTCCCTCTCTCCCTCCTCTCTGCCCCCCCCCCTCTCTCACCCCCACCCTTCCTCCCAGACAAAAACAAACTAGCATATCTATTTGCAGAGCGTGGCGATTTAAGCTTGTGTAAATCTTGCTCTCAGTCTC
Organism: Branchipolynoe longqiensis; assembly: GCA_030323885.1. Classification (NCBI taxonomy): domain Eukaryota; kingdom Metazoa; phylum Annelida; class Polychaeta; order Phyllodocida; family Polynoidae; genus Branchipolynoe; species Branchipolynoe longqiensis. Next base: position 69,254,281 of record CM059193.1, on the reverse strand, counting down.
AGGTATATCGCATCAGTATTGATGTGGCTGTCAATTCACACATGTGCAAAATGGCTGCTTAAAGCTGCATAATCCGATGAAAACTAATTTTCGAATCCCAAAGGACTTACCTAGATTTGATCCTACAGATGTAACTTAGATACTGGTGCACTCATTAAATATTGATTTCAGTTTGGTGTGCTTGTATTATGCTACTGTGCTTGAAAACCGATAAACACAATATATCCATGTGCGCCCCTAGATAAAGGATTCACCCGGGACTCGCAGTACACGGGTGAAGACCAGCCTTATATAAAAACTGTCGAAAAATCGGGCTAATGAACTGAGTCTTTATGAGAGCCTAATTTCACAATCTCAGAAGCAACATTTATTCTTTGTATATGTCTTCATATTTACCCGCTACCTTTGAGTTGAAAAATATAATAAAATATCTAGTTTAATAAGATTTAAAAGTGAAATCGACGGCATTCTAGCACCGCCATCTTGTCTTTTTGCATTCTTGCACATTTCACCAACTCTGTCTATATATGTAGCCATCTGATCCTGGAACCACAGTTTCTACTGCCATGTTCCATACTAAAGCTATTTTCGCCCGCATTTACACTACGTTGTCGTTCACCCGTGTACTACAAGGGTGAATCTTTTATCTAGTGCGCCCCCAACATAAATTTAGCATATTTTCACTTCAAATATCCTCAAAGTTAACCTAAGATAAAAGTGACATCAAATTGAAACGAAATAGGTTATAACGTTTAATTTGTTCTAATGTATATAGATTCACCGTTGCTGTATTTACTAACATTAAAAGTTCTGCGATATGACAATGACATTTGCTGACGATATTTATACTGAAGAATGTTGTGTGTTGTCGATTCTTTCAAATTACTCTTAAGCTCTTCACTGAACTAAATGAAATCCAAGGTGTGAATTTAAAATTAAATTAAATCCCAACAAAACAAGTAAAGCAGGCAGCTCTTAGATGGGACAATCTCAGGGATGTGTAGACTTGTCCCCTCCACTCGGTTCATGAATACACACTGCCATCAATGAGTAACTGAATAATGCTGGGCTCTAACCGAGAAGATACAGGGCACTGACCTAACTCATGTGTACTGAACAACTGGCAATAGTTGCCAACACTTTACATTATTATTATTATTATTGCGCTGACCTAAATGGTATACACTGCACGACCAAGCAACGGAATATTATTATTGCGCTGAGCAACTGAATATTATTATTATTATTGCGCTGACCTAAATGGTGTACACTACACTTCTGAGCAACTGAATATTATTATTATTGTGCTGACCTAAATGGTGTACACTACACTTCTGAGCAACTGAATACCTGCCATGAATCTATTATTATTATTATTATTATTGCGCTGACCTAAAAGTTGTATGCTGCATTACCGAGCAATTGAATGGTTGCTATGAATTAATAATCGTGTAGACCACTACTGAGCAACTGGACAGTTGCCATGACTTTATTATTATTGTTATTGAGCTGACCTAAATGGTGTAAACTGTGCTACCGAGCTACTGAATAGGTGCCATAAGTATTATTATTATTATTATTATTATTGCGCTGAGCTAATTGGTGTGCACTACACTACCAACCAACTGAATAGTTATCAAGCAACTGGCCATTATTTATATTTTTATGGTGTACACTTCAGTAGCTGTTGTGACTTTACATACTGTCTACTGTTGACAGAACTGATGCCGAATGTTGTCAGGCAACATCTGCTGCTGCCGTCTTAGTTAGAGCCCAGCATTGAATCAACTAGTACTCACCCCATTGACATATTTCTCCCTTAATTGCACCTCAAATGATCATCTATGTCGGACAAACAATGCTATAATTACATATTTACTTTGAAAGTTGTTAATATTTGATCCTGATGTATAAGTTTTGGTAACTACTGTGTATTTTTATTTTTTGTTGTACATGTACAGTAATGTATATACAGTTGTCTCAGAAAAAATAACCCCAATTTTAAATACTGGAGATTTTGATCGTCACAGCCGAGGTCTTGTTTTATGAGGAGTTTGCTCTTATTTAATTCAGTAATTATTAGAGATATTTGAAGTTTGTTATTTTGTCCAATTAACTCCATTTTAAAATTTAGTACCAAGTCCTGAGACTATGGGAGAGCAGTGACAATGCAACTGAATATACGGTACCAGCCAGAATGTACATAGATTAAATAACTAGCATTTCACTTTATTATTTGTTTAATGTATATAACTTTCTTATAGGACCTGTTTAATTAATTAACAGTCGTCTTATCCTTACAGTCATTGCCAATCCCTCAGGTAGCCATGTTCTCGAATCCTATTGGCTAATGTGTCTGGTAGCTAGCACTAGTAAGGAAGCTATCGCTTACATTGCTTGATAAGGTAAAAATTAACTCTTTTTTTTGGGTGGAATTCAGGTACTTAAGAGCATCTTTGTCGGAGGATGCAATATGGATGGATTATAAATGCTAATACAGTAAAACCTCTCTAAATCGACCAACCTTGGGACCGACTTTAGGGAGGTGGTCGGTTTAGGGAGGTAGAATATGGTTAGAATGGTATTGTTGGGACCCAAATAAAGCGATCGATATAGAGGAGTGGTCGATCTGTGGAGGTGGTCGGTTAGAGGGGTTTTACTGTACTTTTAAAATACAAGAAGTTGGATGCGTAACCATGAGGAACTAGTGTTTCTACAGTTAGGGTTTCAACGCATACTGCCATCTGGTGGCTCAAAGTAGAATTAGTTGCTTATGGTTTTGCCACCTACGTATTTTAATTACTAGTTTCACGAGGTGGCAGAAGTGATTCCTTCGCATGTAGGTGTTTATTATATTCCAAATATAACTGGAATAGTTTTGGAGGGATTTATTTTTTAGAGAGAAAGATTGAGTGTACACACATGTTGCAATGCTGTATATAAATTTTGAAACGAAAAGTTGTGTATATTACGGCTATTTGCACATATAACTGCAAATATTTATGTATATTTATTTAAATAAAAAATTTTAATGCACACACCAAAAAAATAATTTTTTTTTTTTTTTTTTTGGTGTGTTGCAACATGTGTGTACACTCAATCTTTCTCTCTAAAAAATAAATCCCTCCAAAACCATTCCAGTATATATATCTGAATTCCACACACAAAAGGATAAATTTAGCCTAGATTTCAGCACCATCCAATTAATAATGTCTATGGTTATTAAATAGCGGTAAATACTGGACCAAACTGAGTTCCTTTGTATATTGTAAAAGACCGTGGAATTGTGAACGACTGTGACTATGTGGAACTTTGTATTCTTTAATTAGGGCCTCGAAATATTACAAACAATGCTATGTTGATGGTCAGAACTACTGGCAATATCTGTATATATCGTCTTTCTGCCGACCCATGTACTTCATGTTATTTTGCTTTTACTCGAGTTTATTTAACTAAGATTTTTAAAAAGATGGGATTTAAAATAAAAAAGGGTGTTTTTTTTTTTTTTTGCAGTATTGAAAATATTAGATGTGGCCATGATACTTTAAATGTGGTTTCTGTAAGTTTGGATAATATGAAAGTTTCATTAAAGTGGCATAGTTGGATGTTTTTGAGTTTCAGACATTTCTTAAGATAAATAAATAGGTGATTGTTATAGTCTACCATACTTTAGTTTGAAGTAACTTTGAATATAAATAGCTACCCGTACAGATATTTGAAGTAAAAACATGTCAGATTAATTTTTGGAATGCACATACAAATTCTGAGATCATAGGCTTCAGCAGTAACCGGTTCTATTAAAGTTGTATAGTCCGATGGGTTTTGAGTTTCTGTCATTTTCTGAGATAAACGTTATGGTGATCGTTATAATCTACCCTACTTTCACTTGAAGTAACTTTTATTTTAAATAGCTAACTTTTGAGATATTTGAAGTGCAAACAAGCCAAATTAGTTTTGGCAAGCTTGCCAAAACTCAAGACACCTTAGGTTTCTGCAGTAATAGGTTCTATTAAATTGCCCCAGTATTCCTTTCTATGTGGTGACAAATTTTTAACAAGTGCACCAGTGTTTAAGCTAGATATGTATAATCAAATTGAGATACTTGTTTTGGTTTTGAAAATTTGAAGCTTCATCGGACTATGCAGCTTTAAATTGACTTAGCATTCCCTTCTATGCAGCAACAAATGCTTTAAAGGTGCACCAGTATCTAAGATTACCTGCAGGTCCAAATTCAGTGTTCTGGGTTTGAAAATCTAAAGTTTTATCGGACTATGAAACTTTAAGGGCTCTCTTAGATGTGTGTTCATTTTCTTCTCGCATTAATGTCAAAATGCTGATCAACTAGTATTTCCTCAGCTGCCTCTTTGATAGCTACACCTAACACAGACGGTACCTTCCTTGTGAGAGATGAGAGACAATTTTTCTATTCCAGCCTACGCCTGTTCGCAGTGTGGATAGCATTGGGGAATTATTGCATGGTTTTTGTACGAATAAAGTGACCACCTAAACAGGTGACGCGTGTTTATTTGTCGATGATTAATGGCTGACTAAATATTATTTGTTTATTGGACTTTTACGTCTCAGCAACATTTAAGATGGGGAGAGCCGAATGGGTTCGCCATCCACAGCCCGTTTTGGCAGGTCGTGGCCGAGTCAAACCAATGACTTGAACATTTGTACTTATCGCTACCTAGTCTGGCGTTTGGCATTACTAGGATAGGGCAAGAAACAGTGGAATGAGGAAAACCAATTGTCCGCGATTGAAATTTCCTCTGCTGAATTAACTAATATACAAACAAACAAAAAGTTATATCTGGCCGGGTACCAACTGGTGACTGCATCTCTTGGTATGAGCTTAAATGTTGCTAGGACGTAAAGCCCAAAAATATGTGACTGCGCATTTATGGCTACTTCGTAGTGATGCCTCATGTGTTAGTGTCCTACTAAAATCACATTATTCTGACACGAAACCAACTAGTCTTTTTCTATACTAGTAATGCCGAGCATCGGGCAAGCGATAAGAATCCACCATGTAATTCTTTGGCTTAACCTTGACTGGCTAACTAAATGCGCCACTCTGCTGGCATTTTTCACAACTTTATTGGTGATAGCTTAATGCCGTGTCAGCAGCAAAGGTTATATTCACAACGAAAAGTTAGAATTTCTTTTGTTAATTTGGTTTAACGAAAAAAATAACACAATCTACTAGAAAATCTGAAATAATCGAATTTGTATCAAATGTCAGCAAAATTGATCTCAGAAAGCATGTTTGAAATAGTAAAATTTGGGTCAAATGGCGCAATTCTTTTATTCATAAGACAGCTAAAATTGTGCCTGTTATCAATAACATGATTAATTGACTACATCACGGTTCCGACTGCGAATGCGCTGAAAACGGCATTGGGAGCAAAGCAAAGGCGTATGGCCATTGAGTTTGCCAATACGCGCAGTGAAAAACGTCAGTTATATTCAAAATTAATAGAAATCCAAAACCCTAACATTATTTTAATATAATGTTTTTGTTAAACATGTTTTCTATATGTGTTCCAAGCGGTTTGTGCCTAGATTGTGTGGATATAAATAAAAACATGAATAAAATAAGTAAAACTAACTCTGTCTATGGCTCTAACCCTAGTCTGAGTGCCTAGATTTGTCTAAATCTAAATGCACATGGCATAAGATGTGCTGATTATATTGATGTAAATGCAATGCTGGATAAAAGATTAATATCTTAATTTATTATATATATATTTTTTAGTTGGTATTCTATAGCCGTGTTCACACGGGCAATGTAAATCGATTCGTAGAAATCGACTTGTATAGTTTGGGTTACATTTCGCGTGTGAACACGTGGCTGAGTCGGATTAGGGCTGAATCAATTCCTGTGATCCTGATAATGTAAACCACTTGTCGAGGTAGTGTATGTGAGTAGATTTCTGTGAATCGATTTATTTTGCCCCGTGTGAACGCAACCGACTTACTTGAGGCGGATTAAGGACGTCACACTATATAATATAATTTGGTCTATGAAACCGCTAGCTGTGCACAGATTTTTTCTTCATCATTTATTTTTAGGGTTTCACTGCCCAGCAGAAGTTTTGACAATTCCAAACCAATACGATTCAGTCCATAAATATCTAGGTCGAACCCACACTCTCTCGTGCCGACGTCGATTAACCCAAACTGGTGCTGGTTAGTGTGGACTTGCTCATGCGCAGATATCCACTTCCGCCTTAAACCGACTCAAAGCACTGCCCGTGTGAACGTGAAACACTTTCAAACTAAATCGATTCATATGATTCGCCTTGTCTAAATCGCTTTACATTTTGCCCGTGTGAACATGGCTTATGTTTCAAACAAGAGCTGAGATGAGCTGAAACTAGCACATTTCATAGCTGCACCCAGTGTATTAGTATGTGCCATGTACTTCGGGGGGGGGGGGGGGCTGTTTTGCTCTGACGCATCCCACAATGCACCGCGCCGCTGGAACCGTGATGTAGTCTATTCACGGGTCAGAGGTGTGGCTCATAACGAACGAGCAACGACCCGGGCGCCCCTACCATGAAACGCCAGAACTAAACCCAGTGGCCACCTAGCCTCGGACCTGGGAAATCACAACCCACAGGTGTGGCGGTTTCAGCCGTGCGCAGAGTTGGTGAAATGGGAGAGAATGCAAAAAGACAAGATGGCGGCCATAGAACGCCTTCGATTTCACTTTTAAATTGCATTAAAGTATATGTTTTATTATATTTTCCAACTCAAAAGTAGCGGGTAAATATGAAGACGTACATAAAGAATATATTGTACTTCTTAAATTAAGAATTTACCAGCTAGGTTAATTTCCCCAGCATGTCGAAATTCTTCGCCAGTTTTTCTAATGGGTTGGTTTTCACCCCTATACTGGAAGTACGGGGTGAATCTTTTATCTAGGTGCTGGTGGCCTGGTCTCCCAGAGGGTAAGCGCTATAAAGTCACCATGAGTGTGCACTGTCACATGTCGGTAGCTGTCCTGATATGACCTTAGATGTTGCCAGGACGCAAAACTCCAACAACCAAACCAATCTACCTGGCTTTTTCTTTTTCTATATGAATATATTGGTTACGTTAACCACGTTAACCAGCTATCTCACAGATATGTCACTGGCACGTGACTCGCACCTCTGAAATGGTCTGGTTGGTAAATTAGAGCTGACGTGTTCTGATTTTGATAAATATCAGAAGGGTAAAACTTACCTTGAATGTATTACCTTTTAATAACAATGCCAACTGGTTGCTATGCCCACGATTGGAATACGCCTTCTGTAAAACAGTTGGGTAGCAGGATTGATTGGTTTTCTAAACGTAATTATCATAGAACTACATGAAAGGTTTCACTGAATCCATTTCGTTGTCAATACCTGTGATGTTGCAGTTTGGCGGGGTCTTATTATTCGTTTACACTTGAAAAACAACAACTGTTTACAGTTGAAAATACATTTAAAAAATAAGGCAAAAAGCCTTGTATAATAAACATTCTGCATAATTTCACGTATATTTCTATATAAGATTTTAATACTATCATATATATAAAGCACCCTGACCCAAGTTTCCAGCTACTTCTTCCAACCAGGCAATGCGCGTATTCTGAGTCTGAAATGTATTATATAAACAAATTAAAAACTCAACGTGTCTATATAGGCTTAATTACTTGGCACCAAATATTTCCACAACATTGTCAGCCGACATGTAATGTGTGCAGATGACACCAGTAATAGACTACATCACGGTTCCGACTGCGCATGCGCTGAAAACAGCGTAGGGAGCAAAGCAAAGGCGTACGGCCATTGAGTTTGCCAATACGTGCAGTGAAAAATGTCAGTTTTATTCAAAATTAATAGAAATCCAAAACCCTAACCTTATTATTTTAATATAATCTTTTTGTTAAACATGTTTTCTATATGTGTTCCAAGCGGTTTGTGCCTAGGTGGTGTGGATATAAATACAAACATGAATAAAATAAGTAAAACTGACTCTGGCTATGGCTCTAACACTAATCTGAGTGCCTAGATTTTTCAAAATCTAAATGCACATGGCATAAGATGTGCTGATTATATTGATCTAAATGCAATGCTGGATAAAAGATTAATATCTTACTTTATTATATATATTTTTTTAGTTGGTATTCTATGTTTCAAACAAGAGCTGAGATGAGCTGAAACTAGCACATTTCATAGCTGCACCCAGTGTATAAGCATGTGCCATGTGCTTCTGGGGGGTTATTTTGCTCTGATGCATCCCACAATGCACCGCGCCGCTGGAACCGTGATGTAGTCTATAAGCGGGCATTTCTTAACATTCCTTTGACTGAAAATATAGCCTGGTCCCCGGTGTAAAGATTTCAAATTCCCCCCATATTCAAGTTCCCCCCCGGGAACTTGAAAGCGTTTTCAAATTCCTCCCAGGGGAATTTGAAAACATTTTCAAATTCCCTCCCTCGTTTTAACTTTCCCTCCCCCCCCCCATTTTGGGGGAATTTTCTTTATTTTTGTTATTTTTTGTTATATTTTTGTTATTTTTCATGACAAATATTATAATATAGAGAGAATAGCATAATGGAAATTATTACTAGTACAATAAAACATATTTAACCACAAATGACACAAAAAGTCTCCAAGATGGTTAAGAAATTTTGTTTATAGGTCTGAAATTTAAAACGTGTTTTAAAGTTTTTTAAACAATTTTAAATTCCCGGAAGGGGGAATTTGAAAATAGGGGGAGGAATCTGAAAATTGTTTTTAAGTCCCCCCCCCCCCCCCAGGAATCTGAAAACATTTTTAATTTCCCCGGAGGGAAGTTAAAAACGTTTTCAGATTCCCGGGGGGAACTTGGGAAGGGGGGAAGTTGAAATCGTTACACCGGGCCTTCCCCACAGAAGCACCGAAGCGCCATTGACGTCAGACGGGATGGGTGAATGAGTTGAGCGTCCGTCACCTGTTTTTAAACCCATGGGTTTGTGGGTTCAAACCCTGGTTGTGTCAAACCAATGACTTAAAAATTGATACTTGTCACTTCCTAGCCTGGCGCTCGGCATTATTATGATAGGGCAAGGACTTGTTGGCTCAGTGTCAGGATAATGTGACTGAGTGGGATGTCAGGTCATGGTGCTGGTGGCCTGGTCTCCCAGTGAGAGAATACTAGAAAGTCGCCATGAGTGTGCACTGCTAAGTCGCTACCCATCCTGATATGACCTTCAATGTTGTGAGGACGTAAAACAATAACAAGGTAAAACCAACAACAAATATTGACATCAATGGATAATTGTGGAACCTGGCTACTGAAAGTAAGACTTCCGTTATTACAGACGACATTTAGCGCAAAAAGATAAGTATCCAACTTGTCCCCATTTCTATACAGCCAGTCACCTTACTGTTTATCTCACATCTTGGCAGTCCCCCCCCCCCCCCCTCCTAATTGTAGGAGGCAAACTCGTTTTGTGTGTTCTACTTCTTCGCATATTATATAAATGTTGAAATAAACTACCCATGGTCTTAATTCTGTCCCGCCACCTCACTTTTCTTCCGCTCCCCGAAGAAATTTCGGAGCGATTTAAAAGGAGGAAAACAAACAGAACAACACATTTGGGCGGGAGTATTTATAAAGTAGACAACGACGTTCAGTTTTGACAGAAAACTTAACAGAGCGGAAACCATCACCTTTTTACCCGGAGCCAACTTTACACGAGACACACCTGGGTCCGGTGCTACTAATTGCTCGTCGATACCTTCACACATGAGGAGTTCAGGCGCAAAACCCTGTAAACGCCGATCCATCGGAGTTAAGCCTTCAAAGGATTCTTTTTTTTATATATTCCTATCTATATTTTCTTATTGCTCCATAACCATTTCTTCACGCGATAAGTGGAATTAGTGAGAATTAAAATTACCTTCACATAAAAAATCTGATATTCTACTAAAATCTTTGGATTGGCGTTTACAGGGTTTTGCGTCTGAACCCCGTCCGCCCCCGGACCATGACCGACGGGCCCGGCCCCAGAGGCAGCCAACACTGCGAGGACCACCAACGCCGCTCCCGCGCCCGAAGGGCCTCCCCACACCCTCCGGCTTACCTGCCCGGCGACCTGGAGGGCGAGTTCGGGGAGGCGGACATATCATGGGAAACGCCGCCCCCACTCAGGGTCAGACAGCAGAGACGAACATGGAGAGACCACCCGGCGCCCCGCCCACGTTCCGGCCGTGCGCCGTCAACACCGCTGGGAGTCCGAAGGCTATGACCGTAGCCCCTGCTCAATGGCAGAGGAAGCCGTGCGGATCATCGCCACCGCGGCCGACGGCAAGACTTTCACGTATTTCTCCAAAATATCTATTCCCGTATGACTTAGTTCAGAGGGGGGATGAATGGAAGTCCATAAAGAAGGGAGATGCCACTCAGGAGGAGTATATGCTCGGCCTGAAGTGGCTCGAGACTCACCGTGACTTCCCAGCCCACACACTAGCTGCGCTCTCGGCGCACCAAGAAGCTGTAGCACAAGATAACTAACTGTTCCTTACAATGGAACATAGCGTGTCGGTATTCCGAGGAAATCTTCACCCGGATCGCCTCCGGCCGCCTCCCCATGGGATGGAGGGATGCTGCCACCCTTACGGCAGTGCGAATAGAAGTAATTGCGATGGCCTGACACACGATGACAACTGCGAACGGCACTACGGCCAATGGCGCTAAGACTCAGAAGGCGAGCTCGGATGCCCGGCACGCCTACGATAAGGCGGCGATGGGCGCCCCGTGCTCGGCCTGGAACAACGACCCACGAATCGTGCGACAAGGCCAGTAAGGGTGAGTCGCACGGTATGGGAAGCCAAAAGTTTGCCCACGTATGTGGGTACTGTGCAAATGTCCGGCGAATAGTCACCAACCACGCCGAGGCGGCATGCTATTAAAAAAAGTCACGGGAGAGGGGGACAGGGAAGAAGTCATCAGCGGATTTTTAGGCTGCAGGCGGGCCCCCCTCCCAACCACCACACAGATTCTGACCACGGCGTGCCCATGGACACTAAAATGGTGTATGGCACCCACGGCACCCATGAAAAAACCGCAAGTACCACATCTGTAGTTGTTGACATTCCTGCGGCGGAGCCACCTGGCTTCCCCAGGGTTCCCCCCCTCTGACGTCCTGACGCACGCTGGTTCCCGGCCCCGGGCGGGCAGCAGCGACGCCCCGGCGTCGACCGGGCTCGGGGAACCCCCTAATTTGCATAATCACTCCACCGCTGGTCCCCGGGCCCGCGCCACATATAAGGCGCGCACACCACCGCCCACATCCGCTGGTCCCCGGCCTGCCCGTGCCCAGGCTCAGGACACACCGAAACAAGCTCGCGGCCCGGCCCGTGATGTCACGACCGCCCCCGGGACAATAACATCAACACGGCCGGCTGGTGGGCGCGACATGGCCGCTTTCCCCTATCGACCCGGATCCTACATGACGTTCGTCACCCGGCTCTGGCCGGACGGGGTGTCAACCCCCGACCTCCCCCCGGCATGCGAGCTGGCCCATCGGGTGGGGGACCCGGCTGCCCGGGCTGTCGGCCTGGTGGGCCTCTCCGT
>CM059193.1:69198439-69242184 GCA_030323885.1 Branchipolynoe longqiensis | reverse complement strand
TATATTGTAAATATGCAAATTAGAGGATCCAATCACCAATACCAAATTGTGAATAGAAAATATCTAAAGTGTCTTACCCAATGTTTTTGAGGGTTTTTTGGGGGGTACATTAGTTGATTAAGAAGGGGGATTTTCAGTCTAGGACAATTGGTCTTTCTCATTTCACTGCTCCTTGCCACATGCTAATAATGCCAAATGCCAGGCTAGGTAGTGACGATTATACATTTTTAACTGATTGGTTTGATTCGACCAGGGTTCGAAAAATGAGGGTTCGACTCGCCATGACATCAAAAACAGGAGGTGGGTGCTGAACTCATGAGGCCACCCCGTCTGGTCAATTCCGATATATATCTGTTGCATACTCCGCTGAATGACATCATCAAATGTTCATAAATCAAAATGCCTGCTTTGATTTAATCCTCCATATATCCAACTTCGGTACATGTGAACTTATTAAGCAGTTGTTGCTGCATAGAGTCACTTTTGTTGAACCTGTAGCCTATGGTGTCAGAATCTTGATGTTCACACTAAAATTAATTTGGCAAGTTTTTGTGTCAATTATCTACAAAGTCAGCCTTTTATACTAAAAGTAAGGTAGATTATAATGATCAATCTCATATATTTTATCTAAAATACAAAATAATGCAGAATTTCAAAAGTATGGGACTATGTAACTTTAATATATTAGGTTGATCATTATAATCGGCCTCATACTGTGTAATAAGTGTAGTAGTCTGTACATGAGCTCCATCCATTACCACGTGGTGGCGACAGAGACTACACTGCACACCTACGCAGTTAACTGCATTTTACTGCACTAGGTCGCGGCACGCTAGCCACCGGGCAGTACCCCGACTGGGCTGCCCTCTATGGCATGTGGCTAGCACATCCATCCTCCCACCTATCAATGCGATGTGGGACCTAGCTAGTTAGGGGGCTGGTTACTTGACTGTTGATGCCACGGAGAGCAGATCAGTTGCAATAAACATATTGAAGCGTACAGTAATTGGATCTTGGCGTTCTTCTCTGTGTGTGTTACAGCGAGTGCAAGACTGTGCGGCGGCTGACATCGGCCTATCACATAGGTATAAGTAGGACCAAATCTAGGTAAGTATTTTGGGTTATAACATTTGGATGCTTTCATCAGACTATGCAGCTTTAAGGATAGACCAATACCATAATGATCATTTCCGGTGAAGTTACAACATTGATACTTGTTGCTAAATTCCCTGTAGATAAAGGATTCACCCGGTATTCGGAGTACAGGTTTTTTTTGTTTTTTTTAATTTTTGTTTTTTTATTGAGGCTGTATTTATACTGTCCATAGCATATAAGCCTGGGTATTCAGGCTTGTTTTCAATGCTGGCCAGCTGTAGTGTTGGTGTTGTCTTATCACACAGTAGCTGCTGATAAGGTATTTGATTGCCTGCATTTCAGTAGCAGATAGATAGTTGGTTGGTCTGGTTAGTACTATAGTAGTCTATGTTAATTTTTTTGATTTTCTTGGCATATATGTGCTTTATTTTTTCTACTCTTATTTCTAGACTAGCCTACTCCTATTTACATATCATAGGCTTGTACGCAGCTGTGAGGTGTGTTATCTGGGTGCTTTTGGTATGGTTACCTTCCATTGGGCGTCTCGCTGGTGGGCCGTGACATGTATCACCTGCCCCTTTGCGGTGCAGCTTAGTTGGGGGTTCCTAGCCTTATTTTGCACAGATATTTTTTGTATGTTTTTAGGTCAGGAATTTGTCATTCCTTTACTGTTTGGGCATTCCACACCTTGGCAGCCATTTCTAGCGTGCTTCTCTCGTGAGCTTTTATTTGGCTTCTGGTCTGCTTTAGTAGTGGCGCATTATTTGCTCTAGTTGCCCTTTGTGGTACCAACCCTATATAAAAACGGTTGAAAAAGTGGGTTAATGAAAAGAGAACCTAATTTCACAATCTAAGAAGCAACATTTATTCTTTGTAGATGTCTTCATATTTACCCGCTACCTTTGAGTTGAAAAATATAATAAAATAGCTAGTTTAATACGATTTAAAATTGAAATCGATGGTGTTCTATGGCCGGCATCTTTTTGCATTCTCTCCCATTTCACCAAATCTGTGCCAATATATGTAGCCATTTGATCAGAGAACCACAGTTTCTACTTCCTGTTCCATACTAAAGCTATTTTCGCCCGTATTTACACTACGTTGTCATTCACCCATATAATACAAGTACCGGGTGAATCTTTTATCTAAATTCCCTGGTGCTAGGCATTACTACGATAGGACAAGAACCGATAGATTCAGTGACAAGACTATATCACTGAGTCGGATATCACGTCATGCTACCGAGGTGTCATCTTAGAGAGGCAGCACTATAAGGTCATCATGAGTGTGTACTATCTCAAATAACCTTAAATGATTCAGGACATTCTTTTTTAAACACACACAAAAAAAAAAAGAATTCGATGAAGAGAGTAGTTTTACTAGACGTGATATGGTGGTTAATTTTATATTATATTGTCTATTGAAAGGGTGTTGGAGAGTAGGTAATTCATGTTTCCAATACTGTCTATCGCGGAATGTATAATTAGTCCAGGTGAAGGGGCTGTCACATTAGGGTTTTTTGCGGGAGCGTACGGCGGCGTAAGCGCATTACGTCATATACGTCGGTATACGCCGCCATACGCTACGCATACACCGTCATACGCCGATCCTCCAACAAGCCTGTTTCCTTGCTCAAAATTGTCAGCGTATGGCAGCGTATGGATCATACGCTGCTCATACGCATAGGTTACGCATAGGTTAGGGGTACGTCGGCATAGGTTGGGTGTACGCTGGATTGACACCCGGCGGGTGTCTCTTGCGTACCCCAAACGTTATGTAAAAGTGGTGTCACACTACAGCGTATGGCGTTGGCGTATGGATTTTCGACCCATACGCCGTCATACACTTCGCATATGCTACGCATACGCTACGCATACGCCCTCATAAGCGCGTCCGTCCAAATTTTGCTCAACAATTTTCGGAGTATGGCTCATACGCTGCTCGACGTACGCTATGCGTACGCCGACATAGGTTACGCATAGGTTGGGCGTACGCTGAACTTGTCAATCACAACCGTCAAACCTCATCACAGTACGCCGCGCATAGGTCGGGATATGCTTTGAATACGCCGCCATAGGCTAGGGGTAGGTTAGGCATAGGTTAGGCATAGGCTGGGTGTATGCTTCAGATGCCGCTGGGACCTCATGCGTAGCGTATGACGGCATATGACGGTGTATGGGTTGAAAACCGCATACTCCGGCATACGCTAACGCCATACGCCGTTATGTGACAGCGCCTTTAGGAGGTCACCATGTGCATGTCAACATTTTCAGCAAGTACTGTTTTTGGTTTCTCGTTATAATAACAGTTAGATTTGTTTGTTTGTTGTTGTTTTGCATCCTAGCAACATCTACGGTCATATCAGGATGGGTACCGACTTGTGACAATGTACACTCATGGTGACTTTATAGTGCTGCCCCACTGGGAGGCCAGGCCACCTGCACCATGACCCAATATCCCACACAGTCATATCTTGATACTGTGCTAACCAGTCCTTGTTCTATCCTATTAATTCTGAGTGCTAGGCTAGGTAGTGATAAGTATCAATTTTATAAGTCTTTTGTTTGACTCAGTTGGGATGCAAGCTCCCAACCTTCTTCATGGGAAGCCTGCGTTCTACCGATTCGGCCACCGCACATGGTAAAGTAAGACAAGATTATAATGGTCAGCCTAATATATTTTTCTAAAAGATTATAGCACAAACTCTAAACCATCAAACTACAACTTTACAGCTAGTGAGTTTTGAATGGAATGGCCAACCACCCCCTCCCCCCCCCCCCTCCAAATAAATGATGGATGAGGGTATCAGCATCTAACTGACCAGACGGGATGGCCGAATGAGTTAAGGCCCTCTCACATTATGACGCATCTCGCAAGCACGCGGCCAATGCATAAAATCACTTTTTTTACGTAAAGAAGCCTCAAACCTTTCGGCGTGGGGGGGGGGGGGGAAGTTGGATGTATACGTACCGTATACATAGTGTGGCCAACATATGGCTAATGTACCTCCCAGCGAAAAATGTTTGAATTACTCTCACGGTACGTTCACGGACGCCGGTGAACGTTATATATGTTATTTGATCACCAGGACTACGCCTCATATGTTACATATGTCAAGACATGCTGGAGAAATGCTAAACATGCGTTAGATGTATGTTAAGCGTACGTTATCCATACATTGTCAGTACGTGGACTGCCTTTAACGTGTGTCAAAGTAGTGCAACATAGTGATCAACATTTGTCTAACATACATCGACGTATGCCTAACGCATACATAACATACAACGGATGTAAAATCCAGACGTTGTCGAACGTTGTCATACGTCAAAAGTTTTGTGCATGCACAAAACTTTGCCGACCCTGTGACATGCGATGCCGTATCTCAACAAACTTTGACACACATTGACGTATACCAACGAGTGTCTAATGCACGCATAACGCATAACGACATATCCCGAAGTAGCAGCCAAAAATCAAATATGTTGGTGCGATGCATCGTAATGTGACAGCCCCTTTAGACCGTCTGTCTCCTGTGTTGATAGACCATGGGATCGTGGGTTCGAACCCTGGTCGAGTCAAACCAATGACCTAAAAATGTATACTTGATGCTTCCTAGCCAGGCGCTCGGCATTATTAGGATAGGGCAATGACTGGTTGGCTCAGCATCAGGATAATGTGACTGAGTGGGATATCAGGTCATGGTGCTAGCGGACTGATTTCCCAGTGGGGCAGCACTATAAAGTCTCCATGAGTGCACACTGTCACAAGTTTGTACCCGTCCTGATATGACCTTAGATGTTGCCAGGACATAAAACAAGAACAAACAAACAAACCAGCATCTGCGTTGGATATGAAGGAAAGTGTTGTTTTTTAAATATGATTTTGAAACTTTAAGATTACCCACACACACTTTGTGCACGAAGTAGAAATATCCCTATCTTTTTTGCTTCGGGGTTTCTTTTCATCTTGTCCACTCTTTTCAAGGGTTACATCTGCTATCTAAATCATCCCATCGTCCGTCTATCCAGCCACCCCGCACTCCCCCGTACAAATACACCTTAATAGCATATATGAATATAGGCAGTGTCCATGTGTACATGAGCCGTACGCATATAAAAGTCTAAACATATAGTACTGACTGCGCAGGCGCCTTATTTCCAAGCGTAATTTTAACACTTGGTTCTAAAAGTGCGGCAGTCGTCCTAGATAAAAGATTCACCCCATACTTACAGTACATCGGTGAAAAGCAACCCATTAGAAAAACTGGCGAAGAATTTCGACATGCTGGGGAAATTAACTGAGCTGGTAAATTCTTAAATTTAAGAAGCAAAATATATTCTTCACATAAATCTTCATATTTACCCGCTAGTTCTGATTTGAAAAATATAATAAAACATGTAGTTTATGGAACTTTAAAAATAAAACTGATGGCATTTTCTCTCATTTCACCAACTCTGCGACGATATGGGAGTAGGGGGTTCAACTTCCGGTTCCATACTAAAGCAGTTTTCGCCAAGTTTTATATAGGGTTTGTGATCACCCCTGTACTGTAAGTACTAGGTGAATCTTCATTCGTCCATGCCTGAAAATCGTCCATCCAAAATGAAGACGGCATTATCTAAGATCAAACTGTCTAAAATACTGCAGTAGCCTGTAAGTACGGGGTGAATCCTTTATCTAGAACAAACCCGATTTGGGAACATAAACATTATAATTTATATTTCATATCTATTCTTATTTCAGTCTGTGTAGGTAAAACATATAGTATATTTATTATTAAATTGCTTGGTTTCGCTAAAACGATGCACCCTGCTAAACATACACACAGGAAAAGACTAATTTCAAACTGATGCGTGCGCATCCTCACGTACGTTTAGACCGCCAGGCTTATTTATCGATTAATGTTAAAGAAATGAATCAGGACCTTAAATGCTATTAGAACATAGAACCCGAGCAAGAGTTAGGCATGGGCGATAATATGTAGTCACAACAAGGATAGTTGAAGCCTGACTTCCTGTACTTTTCCTCGAATACGTCACAATGCTATTTCTATGGGGGGAAATCCGCGTTTTCGCGGAAATTCGCCGTCGGTTTAATAATTTGGACTTGATTTCCGTGTTTTTGCCGGAGACTACTTTCATCCCTGATCATTAGCGAGCATAGCATAATTAATAAATACAAGCCAGACGGGATGGCCGAATGAGTTAGAGCGTCCGTCTCCCGAATCCTGGTCGAGTCAAACCAATGACTAAAAAAATTGATACTTATCGCTTCCTAGCTAGGCGCTCTGCATTATTAGGATAGGGCAAGGAGCAGTGGAATGGGGAAGACCAATTGTCCGCGATTGAAATTTCCCATCCTTAAACAACTAATGTACCCCCCCCCCCAAAAGCCAAATAAAGCCCATCGGAGAAACACAGAATGGCGTACCGGTAACATTATATAAGACAGACAAAATGTCTTGTCAACTATAATCTTACCCTGTTTTATAAGAGAAAAAATTTAACCCTCAATGACTGTTTGAGTAGCCCCAAGTATACACTTTCTACTCGGTGCTGCTCCCCATTTTTGCATGAACTACAGTGACTGGTGCTGTACATTATACAGCAGGAGCCACTCCCTTAATTCTACAGGATCGGTGCTGTAACTAATACAGCACTGATCAAACTTATATTATAATTCCAATTGTAAGATGGCCGGAAGACCAGTGCTCCGGCACAGACAAATGTCATATTCAGATGAATAAATACTTGACCAGAAAAAAAATCATATTACAGTTAACAGACAGAGCTCTGTCGAGTAAAAGACAATCACAGTGTCAATAAAATACAATAAACACAAAGCATGTGTCCTACATCTCATTGTAGTCCAACATTAACAGTCCCGCAAGTTGTTTTTAATTAGTGTTCACAGGCACTCGCTGTCGTGTGGTTGGTTGTTGGAGTGTTACGTCCTGGCAACATCTAAGGTCATATCAGGACAGGTACTGACTTGTGACAGTGCACACTCATGGCGACTTTATAGTGCTGCCCCACTGGGACATCAGGCCACCAGCACCATGATTCGATAACCCACTCAGTCACATTATCCTGACACTGCACTAAACAAACCAGTCCTTAACCTATTCTATTAATGCTGATCGCCAAGCTAGGAAGTCACCAATATCAATTTAGTAAATAACCCTGAATTTAAAAATGGCTAGAAGACCAGTGCTTCGGCACTGACAAAAGACTTATTCAGCAGAATAAACATATTTACCACTAACAACAAAAATTGATTGGCTTGACTCGACCGGGAATTGAACTCCCAATCTCCCGCACGGGAGGCCTGCGCTCTACCGATTCAACAATCGCGCCCGGTTACTATGCAGTACGATTCACCCGCGTGGGGGCTCTGCGGAGAAACGCGATGCTTTACCCTGACAGCGGCTGCCAGCAAGGCTCAGCGGCGCGGGCCGAGGGGGCGCCCAGGGCCGCCGTCAAAGCCGCCTCCGGGGGTGAGCGCGGTGAGCACGGTGAGCGTGATGGTTGACGGCTGGTAGCTGGCAGGCCGAGACTAATGCTGCGTTCATATGAACTGGTGAATATGGTGTTTCCGACTTCACGACCTGTGAATTGCGTTCAAGTGACTTCACAACTCGTGAACACCACCTGTGAATTGGAGATTTTGGAACCTGCTCCTTACTCACCACTCGTGAAGAAATGGCGGTCTCGCAGTTTCCGCCGTCTGCCGTACGCGTGGTGCAAAACATTAGTTTTATTCAAAATTAATAGAAATCAAGAACCCTAACCATATAAATTTGATATATATTTTTGGTAAAGATGTTTTCTATATGTGTACCAAGCGATTTGTTTCTAGGTGGTGTGATTTTAGAGATATTTCACTTTTTTTGTAGAAAGATTTGACAATGCCTCTATTATCGCCCAGTATGAAACCTGTTTACTGCGATTTGCCAAATGAACGCTGTCAGTTTACAAGGTCGTGTTCACCGGCAGTAAGTAGGAAGTTCACCATATTCACGAGACCCGTATGAACGCAGCATAAACACCGCGCTGGGTACAGCACAGCTTGCAGCTCACATGATGATATGATGTATGGACAGTCTTGTTTACGTCGTAAGTGGCAGTGGGCGGGTCGGGGGAAGGGAGGATCGATTGGGTGGGGTTTCACGTATTAGCAATATCTGAGGTTAAAGGGTTAGGATAGGTAATGACTTGTGACAGTGTGCACTGATGGCGGTTATCTATGTATGGTCATATCAGGATGGGTAGCGACTTGTGACAGTGCATACTCATGATGGTGTTTTTAATCTATGTATGGTCATATCAAGACGGGTAGCGACTTGTGACAGTGCATACTCATGATGGTGTTTTTAATCTATGTGTGGTCATATCAGGGCGTATAGCGACTTGTGACAGTGCATACTCATGATGGTGGTTTTAATCTATGTATGGTCATGTCAGGACATATATCGACTTGTGACAGTGCATACTCATGATGGTGGTTTTAATCTATGTATGGTCATATCGGGACAGGCAGCGACTTGTGACAGTGCATACTTATGATGGTGGTTTTAATCTATGTATGGTCATATCAGGACGGGCAGCGACTTGTGACAGTGCATACTCATGATGGTGGTTTTAATCTATGTGTGGTCATATCAGGACGGGCAGCGACTTGTGACAGTGCATACTCATGATGGTGGTTTTAATCTACAGGTAGCGACTTGTGACAGTGCATACTTATGATGGTGGTTTTAATCTATGTATGGTCATATCAGGATGGGTATCGACCTGTGGCAGTGTAACAGCATGCACTCATTGTACCTTTAATAGTGCTGCCCCACTGGGAGAGCTGGCCACCAGCACCATGATCCGATTTCCCCCTCATTCACATTATCTTGATACTAAGCTAGCCAGTCCTTGCCCGATCGTAGTAATACTGAGTGCCAGGCTAGGTAGCGATAAGTATAAATTTGGTAAGTCATCGGTTTGACTCGGCCATATTCAAAGCCCCGACCTTCTTCACCGGAAGACTGCGTTCTTAGCGATTTGGCCCCAGCGTCCAGTGTATTGTAGTTCCTACATTGTGGGTTGTAATTTTGGGCTGTATTAATACATTATTATACAAGAGTGTAACATCGTATTTCTTTTAATGTAGATGCAATTTACTAAGAGTAATCGATGCTGTCTTACTGACTTATTCACCTCACTATTATTTCTGGAAGTATTGTTGCTACTCCTAATATTAATACTATCATAATAATCACCCACATTTATAGTAGTAGTACACTTGAAGACGACTATCCATCCTGACCCTACTTACCGACCTATTACTATTAGTGTTGAAAGTATTGCTACTACTCAATCAATGGGTGCCGTCTTCTCGAAGAAGGTTGCCTGCAATGGACCTCCATCTCTTCCTGTCATTCGTTCCTCTCACGCATTCCGCATAGCTCATTGCTGTCCACTCAGTGATGTTGTCCATCCATGTTGTTCTCCTTATCCCTCTTGGTCTTTTCCCTTCTATCTTCCCTTCCAGTATTCTTCTCTGTGATTCCTGGTGTCGTATCATGTGGCCAAAGTATTTAATTTTTCTGTTTTTGATCGTTTGTATTATCTGTCTCTTTATTTTCATTCTTGTTAGGACCTCCACGTTGCTTATCATTGCTGTCCATGGAATTTTTAACATTCTTCTGTATTGCCACATTTCAAATGCCTCGAGCTTTGTTGTTATTGCTTTCTTCAAAGTCCATGTCTCGCAGCAATATAAAAGTGTAGACCACACATAGCATTTTAGCAGTTGGAGTCTTGTTTTTATATTTATGTCTCTAGATGTTAGTACTTTCTGCATCTTTAGAAATGTTCTTTTGGCAATGTTTATTCTCCGTTTAATCTTTCTTTCACATCCGCCATCACTAGTTATTAAATGGCCCAGATACACAAATGACTCTACCTGCTCCAAGATTACACTATTAACTTGTATCTCTGCTCTTGGTTTGTCTTCCTTTCTGCTGACAACCATGGATTTAGTCTTCTTTACATTCATTTTGAGGCCACATCTTTCACTTTATTCTTTTACTTCATCCACTATATCTTGTAGTCGATTTTACGTTAAGGCTAGCAGTGCTGTATCGTCTGCGTATCTTGTGTTATTGATATTTCCATTGCTACTACTCCTACTACTAATACTACTACTAGTAATATTACAACCCTCATCTACAGCAGGTCTAAGGCGACAGACAACCTGACCCTACTTACTGACCTATTACTATTAGTGTTGAAAGCATTACTACTACTATTACTACTGCTACTACTACTGCTACTGCTACTGCTACTACTACTACTACTACTACTACCACTACTACCACTACTACCACTACTACCACTACTACCACTACTACCACTATTACTACCACTACTACCACTACTACCATTACTATTACTACTACTATTACTATTACTACTACTACTACTACTACTTTTCTTGACGATTTATACTGCCTATCATGGATAAGTCTGAATAGACTTGTTTTCACCATTAGACAGTTTGTCGATGGAAAGCCTGAGTCTACACTTTTACCGACCTAAGGGATTTTTAACCTCCCACACCACAGAGACATGGTATGAGAGCAACTGGCCTTTGATGTCTCTGTAAGTTATACACAGCGGTGAAAATCCAAATTAGCAGAGGTGGGAACATGGGGAATCGAACCTCCAACCTTCAGATTAGGAGTCCGACCTAGAAAAAAGTCAGACACTCTAACCACTCCGCCCCAGAGAACACCACATTACCGACCTATTAGTGTTGAACACACACACTTACCGACCTATTAGTGTTGAAAGTATTGCTACTACTAATACTACTACTAATATTGCAACCAACATATACAGCAGGTGGACGACCACAACCCAAGCCTACTTACTGACCTATTAGTGTTGAAAGTATTACTACTACTACTACTAATAATACTACTACTACTACTAATACTACTAATACTACATCTCTCATCTACAGCAGGTGTATGCGACAACCCAAACACTACTTACTGACCTATTAGTGTTGAAAGTATTACTACTACTACTACTACTACTAACACTACTACTACTAATACTACTAATACTACAACTCTCATCTACAGCAGGTGTATGCGACAACCCAAACACTACTTACTGACCTATTAGTGTTGAAAGTATTACTACTACTACTAATATTGCAACCATCGTCTGCAGCAGGTGGGCGACAACAAACCAACCCTACTTAGTGACCTATTAGTGTTCAAAGTATTCCTAATACTACTAATACTACTACTAATATTCCAACCCTCATCTACAGCAGATGGACATCGACAACCAGACCTTACTTACTGACCTACTTTTGAACATGCACAAAACTTGGAACGGATGCCGCCGGATTGACATCTACGGTTCTTGTTCGGTTTGATTGTTTCGTCCGTTGGCTATCCGTTCATGTCCGTTTCATGTCCGTTCGTCCGGCTGCCTTTGACCCAATATCGTAACACTTTGACACATTTTAATACATTTTGATACTTATCACGCCCGAACACCATCGGACTAGATTTTCTGTCCGTTGTTCAATCCAGCATAGTGTGATAGGCACTTAACTCAAAGGGGCTCCGGTGCGTGCTTTAAATTTTTTTTTTTAAATTACATACACCCCCTCCCTCTCCCCCCTCCTACCGCTATCACCGCCCCCATCCACCCCACAGATGCTTAAATAATTATATTCTTAGCACCAGCCCCAGTCTTCCAGTCCTGCAATCAGGATTATTCCTTGTCCCCTTGAGGAAGGGGATTTGACTAATTGGAAGGGGGAGGGGGTTGATTAGTGACCTTGGTGACCCTTGCACTTTCTTTGAAAGAAGGTCTTGGGATTGGCACGGTCACTGTCAAGGTCTGCTGGGCGTGTTGGGATTTGCTGTGTTGTTCACTGAGCTGAGTTGAGTTTTATTTAACCACTAACATATCGTAAGGTAGCTAACTAACTGTATGCCTTCCCGAAAGGGTGATCTTCCAGCCAAGCAACCAATGTTACATTAAATTAAAGTTCATGGAATTCTCATTCATAAGTCAACGGTTTGAGGTTTCTTTGTGTGTGGTGGTTTTCTGTGTGCCCGTTTATTGGGCC
Source organism: Branchipolynoe longqiensis (assembly GCA_030323885.1). Taxonomy (NCBI): domain Eukaryota; kingdom Metazoa; phylum Annelida; class Polychaeta; order Phyllodocida; family Polynoidae; genus Branchipolynoe; species Branchipolynoe longqiensis. Next base: position 69,229,941 of record CM059193.1, on the reverse strand, counting down.
ATTTCAGTGCATTTATATGAAGAGGAAGAGTTTGTCTAGTGTTGGTTTCATGTAGAATATTATCCCCTAGGTATCTCTTGCAACTAGGCAACTTTCATTGATTAAAAAAAAACAAAAAAACTACCCATATTCGAGTCAGACGACATTTGGTCACACCAAATTAAAATCGAAATCCAACTGATGCTATTCTCTTCTGAATTCCTAAGTTTTAGCTTTGATGTCATTTCAAAATTAAATGGCTACTCTTGCTGAGCCTCAGCCAAGCAGGTTGGGTTTAGCTGTGGTTGTGGATCAAAGAAGCAAAACAAAAACAAAATATTTTCTAGGATTGGAGGAGTAAGACAAAACAATACACTGTTGAATGGAGTCACTGAACTTAGAGGTTTAATTGAGCATGGCTTTGTGTTGTCGGACATTAGTTGTTTAAGCAGGGGAAATTTCAATCACGGACGATTGGTCTTCCTCATTCCACTGCTCCTTGCCCTATGCTAATAATGCCGAGCGCATTGGTTTGACTCAACCAGGATTCGAACCCACGATCTACCAACACGGGGGGACGCTCTAACTCATTCGGCCATCCCGTCTGATTGGATTTTGTTGGGGGAGGCCATCTTTTCTTTTTGTTTCCCTGCATTTTATTTGTTGGACAATATTATAATATATTCAGAAAGAAAATTGACAGTTGATCCTTAATTTTATTTACAAAGATTTTCTTGTGTCGTCAAGTGAAAGATCTGCTTCAATATTTTTTTTTTTTTTTAGCTAAATATTAAATAACAACAAAGCGCAAAAAAGAAATGGTTATATTGGGAGTAGCCACAGATTTATTGAATGCTATACAGACATTTGTGGTAATTATTGGCTTAAAGTGGTATGCGGGTAATGCAGTACCTATCTTCTAAAATACCTCAGGGAGTTTGACGTCCCTGCCTTGCAAAGTTATAAACCACTGCCTTGTGGTATAGGTTCTTGATAGAACCAAATGCTAAGGGAGGAAACCCTAACGGAAAACCATGCTTCCGTGGCAGCATTAAGGGCGGTGATGAATGGAACTGCCAACATCTCCCAGCCTGCCACTGCAGGGGCAAATAGTTTGCACCTGTCTTGACATGTTCTTGCCGGTGTGAGACCTCTATTTACTTCCTGAGAGAGTGCTGCTAGTAACTTGCAAAAGCCAGCAGCACTTGAACACTTTGCAAGCAGCTTTTATGAAATGCACAACCACACGAAATAGCGGCGGTTAAGAAATAAAAGCAGTCTTTGTCGCATTGTGACCGACAACGTGATGATGATGATGATGATGAACTCTGAATTGTTATGTTGAAGCTGCATAGTCTGATGAAAGCATCACATTGACATTGTCAAAACCTATGAATAGTTGAGGTTTTACCTACTAGTGACATCTGCGGTCATTATCAGGATGAGTTCAGAATAGCATTCTCGTCAACACTGAAACATTGGTATTCCAGCCTAAGAGGTTTTACAATGGAAACTAATGACACTAATTGTAGGGTTTGCGGCTTTTGTGCATGTGTTTTTTTTGGTGTTATTTTAATTCTTGTGGTTGCAAAATTGGTTGGTTGTTGGCGTTTTACGTCCTGGCAACATCTAAGGCAATATCAGGATGGCTACTGATTTGTGACAGTGCACACTCATGACAACTTTACAGTGCTGCCCCACTGGGAAATCAGGGTCCGCCAACATGACACAATATCCCATTCAGTCACATTATCCTGACACTGAGCAAGCCAGTTCTTGCCCTATCCTATTAATGCTGTGCACCAGGCTAGAAAGTGACTAGTATAAATTTGATAAGTCATTAGTTTGACTGGACTGGGAACCGGACTCTCGATCTCCCACATGCGAGGCTCGCGCTATACCGATTCAGCCACCACGCCTGGTCTCTTGGTTTGGTGGTGTGTAGTTAATTAATTACCATACTACAACAGAAATAAAAAGGAAATAATTCCAATCTGCCTCGGAAGTAACAAAATGACCTAATCTTAGTGGGTGTACAGATGGGGTAAGGGAATCTATCCAAAGTGATTTCTGTTGAATTCAACTCATTTCCATGGATTCAATATGCAATACTGCCTAAAGGTTATGGATGCTCCTTGTGGGATGTATGCCAGCGGCGGTCAGTCTGATTATTCTGAAGGCCTGGAATATATATCTGGGTAGTGACAGTTAAATGAATCGAAGAAATCAAATTAAAATGAAGAGATTGAATCAGGTTTGGCACTATGGCTCCGGTATAGCATGTATTTTGGTTGTTTTTTTGCTAGCAATCAAATTAATTTGCAAATCAATTCCACCATATTTGCTAAAAGATTATTAAAGCATCTGTACGGTTGTTGAACCTACCATGTGTATGTGTATATATGTATGTAATTGGAACGGGACGTAGCTCAGACGGTAGTGTGTCCAGCTGTGTATGTGTGGGTCATCCGATCGATCCTGGTCAGTGGACACATTTGCAGTTTGGGCTATTTTCCATTCCAACCAGTAGTCCAAAACTGGGTATGTGCTGTCCTGTCTGTGGGAACGTGCATATAAAAGACACCTTGCTGCTTATTGGAAAGAGTAGCCTATGTGGCGGCAGCAGGTTTCCTCTAAAGAAATGTGTCAGAATGACCAAATTTTGTATGTCCAATAACCGATGATAAAATCAATGTGCTCTAGAGGCGTCCCTAAATAAAACAAACTTTTTTGTATGTGTGTAATTGTAAGCCTTAGACGACTTATGGTCGTAAACTATTTGAAAGACTTACAATTTCCAAGGGTACGAGTGTAGTACTACTACTAGTAGTCTACACTGATGTTTCAGGCAAGGGCCCACAGAACCAGATAGGTGTGGATAGGCTGATTGCATTAGGGAGCCTAGGTAGTGTAATGGTTAGCACACTAGCCCCAGACTGGCAAGAAGTGTCTGCTCAAATTCTGTTCTAGGCGCAATATTTCCCATTTTCATCACCTCCTATGATAGGTTCAAGTTAATACTTCTATGATTTGAAAATTTTCTTAAAATTTGTTAAAATTGATCAAATGTTCATGTAAGAAATACCCGTCCTGATATGACCTTAGATGTTGCTAGGATGTAAAACAACAACAATGTAATAAATACATGATAAAATGAGGTGACCAGGTCTTTAAGACTAAGACCCCGCAGATGAGCTTCAGGTACCACTGGCTGCAAAATTAAACCAGCAGAAGCTTCAGGTTCCACTGGCTGCAAAATTAAACCAGCAGGGGCCATATGCAGGAGTCGGTGATAGCGAGGCAAAACGGTGTTTGGTCGGAGTTCCTGTTTAGCGGGGAAAAATGGCATGCATGAGTCAGTGATAGGCTTAACACCAGAAGCTTAAACTAGGTAAAGGTAAACCAGAAATATAGTTAGTTCACAGCGATGTTAGTGATATATGAGGCCCAAATCTATTCAATGCTATCATATTTAACAGAATTACATACGCAATAAGTGAAATTTCAGCAAATTAACCATCAATTCGAAGCAATATTAATGCTGCCGCCGCAGAGGCGGCGATATTAATATTGTCAAATCGACGAATGTAAAGTACACAAATCGCCGCCGCCGCAGCGACGTCGATATCCATACTGTCGCACATTAACAAAACACACATCGCCGCCGCCAAATCGGCGGCTATATATTAGGCCCAAATCTATTAAATGCTGTCATATTTAACAGAATTACATACGCCATATGTGAAATTTAATCAAATTAACCCTAAATTCGAACCAATATTAACACCGCCGCCGCCGCATTGGCGGCGTTATTCATATTGTCGAATGGGGGGATTTCCCAAATCTATAAATAACTTCACGTTTAGCTATAATGTAAGTGTTACGCGCTCCTGCATACCACTTGACACAGTTCCCGACGTCGGTGATAGCTAAACGGTAACAGGCTGTAGCACGAAATGCCGCTAACACTGACTCCTGCATACGGGCCCAGAAGCTTCAGGAGGGCATGGGTTAATGTACCACACCTCAGTTTGCAGCCTCTAGCCATCCATGCCAGCAATAGCTGCAAACGTTGCAATCATTTCTGTGCGCATTGGCCATTGGCTAGTTTTTGACACAGGTGGATGTATGTCCTGAATGTGTCCCACTCATCGCTGTCGGTGCTGGTTTAAAGAATGCATGAGTATTGCGCGCATCATTTTCAGAAAGCCTTCCTTTTTACCGCCTCAGGGTGTCTGGGCGGATGGGAGATTCATTTCTATACTGGCGATGCTAGAGGGGCATGGGGAAAGGGAGGTAGGGGGGTGGGGAGGGTAGAGGGTGTCTAGGGCCGAATTAATTCTCCATTTATGGCTGACGCCCGTTTTTACAAACAAGGTCTATATATATAATTGTATGCAATTATATATATATATATATATATATATATATATATATATATATTATATATATATACATATATATATAAATCCACTAGGAAATAAAGTTAGACAAATGCAGAGTTCGGCTGAGTTCTTTATTAGTTCTCTGGCTGGGACTACTATATATGCCCTACCTAAAACAGACAGTTGTATTCGAAGTGACAATGATTTTGGTTAATTCCACACCACACAGGTGGCACCCCATTCGCGCGCTCCGTATTAAGGTGGGTGCGCGACTCCGAATACATACATCATCATCATCATCATCATCATGCTGTCGGGCGCGATGCGACAAAGACTGCTTTCATTACTTGACTGCCGCTGACTGCCGAATACATACAATCGATAGTATAATAAACAATATATATAATATAATTAACAATGGGTTATGCTCTGTTCCTTTTATATTATTATAATACACATAATTATAATATCTATATATATATGTAATTTTGTTGTTGTTGTTGTAAATATATTTATTCTGCTGAATAAATCTTGTGAGTGCCGAAGCACTGGTCTTCAGCCATTTTTCAATTCAGGGTTATTTACACAAGAGTTATATAGTAAGCTATACAATAATTGTTGAATATACAATTTGCAGCATACAACACAGTGAAATTCTGTAACCCAAATGTTCCATAGCAATATGTTAAGAGTAGTATCATATAACTAGATCAATATTAAGTCAGCTCAATGTGAGTATTTACATGCTATTTAGAATGTAAGCAGAAGTTATCTTCTCTATTTATTTGGTATAAAAGATTCCATTGTACGAGTGACAGTGTTTTGTGCCACTAGTATGGTTGGGTGCTGGTGGTGCCACCGGTCCCAACTGGTGAAGGGGTCACCCATAGAGTAGTAGACAACATATGGGTGATAATATTAGGGAACATTCCCTTACACGCCTTTATACTTGCATAATTCTTATTCATCACATATATTCTCGTAAGCAACATGATATATTGATATTCTCCCATCGCAGTGTGCTTCATCCCAACACTAGCATTAGTCAGGATTTCTAAGTCCAAGTGCTCCATTTTTCCTCAAAGCGCTATTTGATTGATTTAGCAGGCTTGCGGAGAATTTCTCAAATTCAGCGAGTCCACAATTTTCTTTCAAAGCCCTGAGTGATTGATTTAGCGGGCTACCTGAGTCTGGTGGAGGATTTCTGAAATTCAACAAGTCCCCTATTTTCGCCCGAAGCTCTACCTGACTGATTTAACAAGCTCGTTGGAGATTTCTAAAAAAAACTTACCAAAGCGTGCATTTGATCTGAAAGCTCCATTTGATTGATTCGACGACCTCACCAGTATTGTGCGTGTTACTGACTGATGTACCTACATACTACAGTAAACTATCTCGACCAGACGGGATGGCCGAATGAGTTAGAGCGTCTGTCTCCCATGTTGGTACATCGTGGGTTCGAACCCCAGTCGAGTCAAACCAATGACTTAAAAATTGATACTTGTTGCTTCCTAGCCTGGCGCTCGGCATTATTAGGATAGGGCAAGGACTGGTTGGCTCAGTGTCAGGATAATGTGACTGAGTGGGATATCAGGTCATGGTGCTGGAGGCCTGGTCTTCCAGTTGGGCAGCACTATAAAGTCATCATGAGTGCGCACTGTCACAAGTCGGTACCCGTCCTGATATGACGTTAGATGTTGCTAGGACGTAAAACAACAACAATCAAACAAACAAACCATATCTAAATCGGCCGACCATGGGACCGACTTTAAGTGGTCGATTTAAGGAGGTGGTCGGTTTAGAGAGTTAGAAAAATGATACAAGGGTATTTATTGTATGGGGGGATCGTTTGGGACCCAAATAAAGTGATCGATATAGGGGAGTGGTCGATCTGTGGAGGTGGTCGGTTAGGGAGGTTTTAGTGTAGTTTGCTTGATTTTCTTTAGTGGAAATCAACTGTAAACCAAAATCATCACCACGAATGGATTCCGTTTCATCTGGCTTCCAACGACTCTGGCGAATTTTACGCTATTTTTCGCTTGCTTTATTTATTTAATTTTTTGAAAGATTATTTTTGTAAGCTCTGTGCATGCGTGAGTGGAAGGCAGCCGTGCCGTGACGGTGGTAGCTGCCAGCCACAGCCAGGGGGTGGGGGTGGGAGGGGGGGGCGGCCGGTGTGGTGGTTTCAGCGGGTTCCCGTGCTCAGAGGTGTCCCTCGCTTCTGCGCTGCTTCTGCGCATGCGCGGATTTCGCATCAACGGGCCGTAATCGATTAACACGACCCGGGCGACTCGGGTCATCCCAGTCGTCAGAAATTCAAATAGAACATGGCGAGTGGAGTCGACAAATACACGTGCCATGTGCATAAAAAGAATAACTTAGATTAATTAAATGGAAATATAAGTAAACTGGGCCATCATAAAATACTTTAAATCCTATTTTGCTGTATTTTTATCGGTTATTAAAAAAAAAAAAAGATTGTCCACCCGAGCGCGGAGAAGCGTATTCGATTATTCGACCCGAGTTTGTAGGATATGCGCATGCGCCAATAAGTGGCTCAGGTGACCCGAGTTGATGCGAAATCCGCGCATGCGCAGAAGCAGCGCAGAAGCGAGGGACACCTCTGAGCACGGGAACCCACTGAAACCACCACACCGGTGCTAGCCGTGCAGGGCTTGGTGCATTCGGTGTGCCTGAGTAAGGTAGGCGCTGAGAGGAGAACTGAACAGCTCACCTGCACCTCTCCACGCTGTGAGAGCTGCACACACTCACACTCACTCACTCACTCTCACTCACTCACTCACTCACACTCTCACTCAGTCACTCACTCACACTCTCACTCAGTCACTCACTCACACTCTCACTCAGTCACTCACTCACATTCTCATTCACTCACACTCACTCACTCAGACTCTCACTCAGTCACTCACTCACATTCTCATTCACTCACTCACACTCACGCACACTCTCACTCAGTCACTCAATCACTCACATTCTCACTCAAACACTCACACTCTCACTCACTCACTCACTCACATTCTCATTCACTCACACTCACTCACAAACTCACTCAGTCACTCACTCACTCACTCACACTCTCACTCACTCTCTCACTCACTCACTCAGTCACTCACTTACACACACACGTACACACAGTCATATACATACACACTCATACATGATGGGTTATTCTCTAAAACTGGGCACCACATATTTGGTTTCCACGTGACGATGCTGATAATTACTCACACTGACTCACTCTCACTCACTCACTCACTCACTAACTCACTCACTCACTCACTCACATTCTCACTCACTCACTCACTCACACTCTCACTCACTCAGTCACTCACTCACATTCTCACTCACACTCTCACTCAGTCACTCACTCTCACTCACTCAGTCACTCTCTCACTCACTCAGTCACTCACTCAGTCACTCACTCAGTCACTCACTTAACCACACACGTACATACATTCATATATACACACTAATACATGGTGGGTTATTCTCTCAAACTGGGCACCACATATTTGGTTTCCACGTGACAATGCTGATAAATAATTATGTCTTTTATTTGTAGCAAGTGAAATAATTATTTTTGGCTATGTGTATTAGGTATGTTATCAATCCTACATATATATAATCTATCCCACAACATATATTAAAAATATACTTGTATAATTCTGTGCTAAAGTGAAAATGTGAATATTTGCACATCGATACCATGCGTGTTCCCAGATCTTAAAAAAAACTTGTTTTCAACTTTTCTCTTGTAAGACAATCTTTTTACTGGACTGTAATCAATAAAATCTTGTTTGATTTTGTTGTGTACGTTAAAATGATGTCCTTGGTGTGTTTTTGATCAATGTTACACAAGTAATATTAACGTATTGTTCAATTTGTGTAAGATCTAAATCGGTTTTCTTTTTCAACTCTGGCATATGCACAACATGCAAGCCTTCATAAGAACATGGAATGCTTTTTGCTATTATTTGAAAGTATTTTTACTTTTGGTTTCCATAAAATTATTTAGTGCCCAGTTTCAGAGAATGACTCACTGTATTGAGGATTTACGTCAAACAATTAGCACCACATGACCAGGGCCTCGTCGGCCATTATGGTTGGATAGAAAGTACAGCTATAACACTGCCGATGCGGCGGCGGCATTAATATCGCTTGGGTTTTGGGTTTAATTTGACCCAATTTCACTTTTTGAGTAAGCTATTCTCATAAATAACATTATTTCAACCCATGAGTGAATATTCATGATTCTAAGTAACAGAATTATATCGTAGCAATGAATAGATTTGTGCTTTTTGTTTTATTTACATACACTTGATAGTAGCTGCTTCTATCCAACCACGATGCAGGAGTAGTGTGATGCCTACGTCACACGCACATCCTCAATAGGCATACCCTCACACGCATACACACAGAGCAGCTCACAGGCACCGCCCCATACTGTGAGCTGCTCACGTATTTATACACACCTGACGGGATGGGCGAATAGGTTGAGCCTCTGTCTTCCGTTTTGGTAGATCGTGGCATTCTGCTTTGTTTGTTATTGTTTTACGTCCTAGCAACATCTAAGGTCATATCAGGACAGGGACCGACTTGTGACAGTGTGCATTTATGACCATTTTATAGTGCTGCCCTGCTGGTAGATTAGGCTGCCAGCACAATGACCCGATATCCCACTTAGTCACATTATCCTGACACTCAGCTGACCAGTCCTTGCCCTATCCTATTAATGCCAAGTGCCAGGCTAGGAAGCGACAAGTATCAATTTTAAAGTCATCTGGTTTGACTCGACTGGAAACTGAACTTCCTACCTTCCACGCGCGAGGCCTGCGCTCTACCGATTAGGCCCATCACCCGGTTTTGGGGATTCAATCCCACGGGTTGGAACCCTAGTCGAGTCAAACCAATGATTAAAATTGTATACTTGTTGCTTCCTAGCCAGCGCTCGGCATTATTAGGATAGGGAAAGGACTGGTTAGCTAGTGTCAGGATAATGTGACTGAGTGGAAAATCAGATCACGGTGCTATAAGCCTGGTCTCCCAATGGGGCAGCACTATTAAGTTACTATGAGTGCGCACTGTCACAAGTCGGTACCGGTCCTGATGTAACCTTAGATGTTGCCAGGATGTAAAACTCTCAACAAATAACAAACAACGACTCCCCTGGCACCTCCCCATCCGTGAGCTACTCAGGTTTACACTCGCACTCACGCTAACACCTCTCCCCGACACACACACTCAAACACACACTCACACACACACTCACACACACGTACATACGCACTCACACACACCACACACTCACCCACACTAACACTTACACACACACGCTGACACCTCTCCCCGACACACCATCTCAAACACACACACACATACACTCACTCTCACACACATGTACATACACACTCACACACCACACACACTCACACACACCACACACACTTACACACCTTCACACACACGGTGACACACACGCACACACACGTACATACACACTCACAGACACCACACACTCACACACACTCACACACACACGCTGACACCTCTCCCCGACACACCCACTCACACACCCACTCACACACATGTACATACACACTCACACACACCACACACTCACACACACTAACACTTACACACACACGCTGACACCTCTCCCCGACACACACTCACATACACGTACACACCCACTCACACACATCACACACTCACACACTCGAATACACTCACACACACATGCTGACACCTCTCCCCCCGACACTCACTCACACACACACTCACACACACACGCACACTCACACACACCACCCACTCACACACACCTACACACGCGCTGACACCCCTTCCTGACACACTCGCACACACAAACTCACACACACGTACATGCACACCACACACTCACACACACACACGGTGACGCCTCTCCCCGACACACACACTCTCATACACTCACACACACACACACTCACTCACACTCCTATGCACTCACACTCTCACACACTCACTCACACTCTCGCGGGCTGAGAGCGTGCTTATCTCTTGTCACACAGATTAGAGTCCCGGCGGCCTGTCATTCCCCCACTCTCCCACCATAACAACTTCCTGCCGACCATTACAATAACAAAAATGGAAGGGGGCATAATTCTTTTTTTCATACTGTCGTGGGGGTGATGAAAAAGGGAAATACTGCGCCTAGAGCGGGACTCGAACCCACATCTCTTTGCATTCCGGGCCAGTGTGCTAACCATTACACCACCTAGGCTCCCTGATATCACCACACTACCCACGCCTACCTGTCTATGTGGTTACTTGCCTGAGAGGTCAGTGCAGACCACTACACTCGTCCCCCTGGAATTGTAAGTCTTGTAATGCTTACAATTACATACATTCAGGCAATGCACTAACACATGCACACACAGGGTAGGTTCAACAACCATACAGCGCAAAGCTTGTACAGGATCATGGTCACTGCAACCAGTATACCTTAAATTATTTTTTGAAAGTTCAGGCTTAAATATAATAATATTTTTAAGAAGTTGTTGCTGTCGCTGGTTTGTGTATTACTAATGCCCACACACACAAGTGACTTCATCTGGTACTAACTACAGTAAAACCTCTCTAAATCGACCGACCATGGGATCGACTTAAGTGGTCCATTTAGGGAGGTGGTCGGTTTAGAGAGTTAGAATATCCCCACAATGGGGACCCAAATAAAGCGATCGATATAGGGGAGTGGTCGATCTGTGGAGGGGTCGGTATAGAGAGGTTTTACTGTAGTATCATTAGGCCAAATGCAAAGCACACCTCATCAATATCATACTAACATGTGTAATAAAATATGCTAATTACAGCAAGTTATTAGTTAAAGAAAACTGTGCAATGGATTGATTTTTAGGGGCTTTTTCTATCTATATGTGCGATATGACTACTTTTTTTTGGGGTACAGCCATTGATTAAGCCGGGGAAATTTCAGTCGCGTTCAATTGTTTTCCTCATTCCACTGCTCCTTGCCCTTATCCTATTAGTATTAATGCCAAATACCAGGCTAGGTAGCGGAAAGTATAACTTTTGACGTCTTTGATTTGACTCGGCCGGAGTTTGAATCCAGGCGTTTGAATGCTAAGACCTACCAAAACAGGAGGCGGGCGCTCAACTCATTCGATCATCCCATGTGGAGAGTTAATCCAGTGAGTGTCGAATTGCCAGTTGACATCACATGTAATCCCAGTGTGTGAGTGTGTGTGTGTGTGTGGATGGGTGGGTGGGGGTGGAGGGGTACGACGGTAGGGGTGTGCAGAGAGATATGGGGGAGGAGGGGGGGGGGGGTGGCATTGGCAGGCAGGCTGTGGTGGCTGAGGCAATGCCTCTTTGTCAGGAAGTGTGCTCCGCGCTATTTTTAGCACGCCTCCAGATCGGGGTTTCAGATAGGTCCTCCGGCTGTGACTGTGAGGCTCGACCAGGCTGATTGCAACTCGGAGCTGCTCTGAGCTGGTCCCAGCAGCTCTAGGGGCGAAGGGGGCATAAACAAACACCCCACCCAACCACAACAACCACCAAAAACCAAAAACCAAAAAACCAAAACAACAACAACAACAACACCCCCCATTCCCCCAGTTCACCAACTCTGCGCCTATAGAAGTATTCATTTGAACAGCCACAAACCCACCACACCCACCAAAACACCCCCAACAAACCCACCACACAACACACGGGGTCATGTAACACTGCCCGCCAGACGGGGCTGAGTGGAAGACATCAGAGAAGTGAGATTTCGAATCCCTGTGTAGGCAGGCCGGTCTGGCTCATGAGTGTGTGTGTGGTGGGCGGGGGTGGGGTGGATTGGATGAGTTTGTGTATGTGTGTGTGTGTGTGTGTGTGCAAGTGTTGCATGCCTTATTACGGCGCAGAATCGCGTCTCCCGCTCTGGTATGTATAATATGTATAATATATATACATATGTTATATATAATATATATGATATATATATATACAGTAAAACCTCTCTAAATGGACCGATCTTGGGACCGACTTTAGGTGGTCCGTTTAAGGAGATGGTCGGTTTATGGAGTTAGAACATGGTTACAATTGTACTGTTGGGACCCAAATAAACCGATCGATATAGGGGATTGGTCGATTTGTGTATGTAGTCGGTTAGGGTGGTTTTACTGTAATATATGATATATAATATAGATATAATATGATATCCTGAGCATAATATATATGAGCATAATATATATAATGTACATAAAGATCATAATATATATAATAATATAATATAATAATATAAATTATAATGTGTATATATAATATACACAATATACATAATATATATATAATATGCATTATATATATTATATAATAATATACATATAATATAATAATATGCATAGTGTATGTAATATATATAGTATATATAATATATAATATTCACAATATTTTGTATATTATATATACTATATATAAATAATATGCATGATGTATATAATATATAATGTATATGATGATTATGTGGTATATATATATATATATATATATATATATCATAGGTTGTCTATATTATATATATGTAATATATATCTCCTTGCAGCATGGAGGAAATGAAATGGGGGTTTTTATTTCTTAGAGGTGAAAATGACGATTCGGTTCAGGGGAACCCTTCCCCGACCACCATACTTGCAGCCACCCCGAATTCCATTGGTAAAGCACTTCCATTGATGCCTCTACAGTCAGTTCTGAAGGAAGCAAGTGCCTGATTATTGGATCCAGTGGATCACGTCTCTGAATGATCGCCACCAAGATGTTGCACTGCCATAGTGAACACCAGCCAGTCGCCAAAATAACCGCCATCAATATTCCAGACTGCCATATTCATCGTCTCTAGGATACCATGGCACTTGTCTCGAATATACCACAATACTTACCTCGAATATACTACAGTGTTCGTCTTCAGTATACTAGAGGCAATGATTGTGGTAATGTATACCAGTTACCACATTACCACAATCATGACCTACAATATATCACATTATCACAATCCTAACCTCTAATATACCACAATACTTACCTGCAATATACTACAATGTTCCTCTTCAATATACTAGAGGCAATGATTGTGGTAATGTATACCAGTTACCACATTACCACAATCATGACCTGCTGCGGCAGTCTGCCGACGGGAAAAATTTGGTGTACGTTTGCCCGATCAGAGCTCGATTTTCACTGCAGAAGCCCGAGCACTCCTTCTCGCTTTGGAGTGTATCGAGGTATCCAACCACACTAACTATATATATACAGTGATTCGTTCTCTTGCCTCCTGGCTGTTGCTGGACTGAAAACGAATCACCCTATTCTAGCAACGGTCATTTATAAAATGAACCAACTGACAACGGATGGGTATGATATCCACCTGTGCTGGGTGCCTGGCCATGCCGGCATACAAGGAAACGAACGAGCTGATCTGGCTGCGAAGAAGGCCCTGAACTGTGATCTTGAACCGTGTCTGATCCCTCACTCTGATCTGAAACCACTAATAGCCACCCACATAAAATCCAAATGGCAACATGAGTGGGATGAAAACATTAATAAACTTAAAGAAATTGAACCATCTGTGGGAAAGCCACCACAGACTCATGCGGGAGGTCGGCGGGACCAAGTGGTCCTTGGCTGCTGCCGTATTGGCCACTCGTGGCTTACACATGCTTTTCTGCTCAAGGGGGAACCTCCCCCTGAATGTATTGGGTGTCAGTCCCCACTGACACTCAAACACATTTTACTAAGTTGCGTTGATTTTTTGGCCCTGCGCCAACGGTTCTACACTGCAGACAGTATGCATGACCTTTTTACTAAGGTAAAACAGGAAAACATTTTAGCCTTTTTGAGGGCAGCTGGACTGTACCACCTTATATAGTTTACTAAATGGATTCTATCAATTATTAATAAAACTTTTCTTTTTCTATGGGAATTTGTTTCCCTTGACCACAAATATATGATTGTGAGCTTTCTAATTTAATTAGTGTCTATTGGCACATAATTGATTGTCTGCTTTTACATGTAAAAGCGATGGTTTGAACAAAAAACAAACATTTCTCGCCGTGAATATGGCCTATGCTGCCGACACGGCGTAAAGCAACCACCAATCAATCAATCAATCTGACCTACAATATATCACACTATCACAATCCGAACCTCTGAGATACCACAATCCTAACCTCTAATATACCACACTACCATAATCATAATATCCAATATATCACAATAGTTGCATCTATTATACCACACTACCACAATCATAGCCTCCAACATACCACAATAGACTACATCGCCATTCCAGCCGCGCGGTGCATTGTGGGATGCGTGGAAGATAAACAAACCCCCGCGAAGCACATGGCTAATGCTAAGACACTGGGTGGAGCTATGAAATGTGCTAGTTTCAGCTCATCTCAGCTCTGGTTTGAAACATAGAATACCAACTAAAAATATATATATAATAACTTAAGATGTTAATCTTTTATCTAGCATTGCATTTTGATCAATCTAATCAGCATATCTTATACCATCTGCATTTAGATTGAGAAAAATCTGGGTACTCAACTAGTGTTAGAGCCATAGCCAGAGTCAGTTTTACTCATTTAATTCATGTTTTTATTTATATCCTATGGTTAATGACATTTGTTGGGTTAGGAAATGGGTAGGGTTAATCAGACATTGGTTATATATTTCTTTGAAACAAGTTTTTGTTGACACATTTGACATTTTAATATTTAGAACAAGAATTACTTATGTCTAATGAATGGTGATGTAAACATCAGCCTGTAAAGTGACTGAAATTGTATGTTTCTTAGCTCAAAATGCTTAATTATGGAGAGTTGTGTCTTAAACACATTCATTATATTATTGTATTGCATCCATCCATCCATGTTTGTGCCAAATTGTTATGTATTTTTATTAATTTTGAATAAAAGTGAAGTTTTTCCCTATGCGTATCGGCAAACTCAATGGCCGTACACCCTTGCTTTGCTGCCAACGACGTTTTCAGCACATGCACACTTGGAACAGTGATATCGTCTATACTCACTTCCAATATACGAGACTACCATAATCCTAAGATCCGAAATACCACCACTTCCAATATAGCACACTACAACAATGCTAGCCTCCAATATATCACAATGCTCACCTCCAATATAGCACACTACCCCAATCCTAGCCTCCAATATACCACAATTCTCACCTCCAATATAGCATACTACCATAATCCTAGCCCCCAATATACCACAATGCTCATCTACAATATAGCACACTAGCACAATCCTAGCCTTCAATATACCACAATGCTCACCTACAATATAGCACACTACCACAATGCTAGCCTCCAATATACCACAATGCTCACATAGCACACTACCACAATCCTAGCATCCAATATACCACAATGCTCACCTACAATATAGCACACTACCACAATCCTAGCCTCCAATATACCCCAATGCTCATCTACAATATAGCAACAACTTCTGAGGCCAAACCTCTCAAAACAGTGACAAATAAACCAACAAATCAGTAAATAAGCACAGTGTAGGCAGTTGCAAGCCTTCTGTATGTAATCCAATATGGCCACCGAAAGTTGCCTCGTGACATCATTACACCCCCTCTATTCCATATTATTTCCATCGTGAACACTCCGTCAAAATTGTTCTCAACAAACTGTGTGATTAAATATCGTCTGCTGTTAGGGAATGTCTGTTCTGCTATTCGATGGAGCATGACGTCACTAAGGCCTTTGAATATTCGTTTCTGCATCAAATCTAATAATACTGTGTGTTCGTCGGCACTAGGGTCGTCTGCCTCGCTAATTGTCGTCTGTGGACTATGCTTTGTGTGGGCGTTTGGCTGTGTGGATGTAATGAAATATATCAGTTTCAGTAGAAAGAAAACAAGAAACTGCTTGAATCGTTGAGCAGACATATTTTGTTATAGACTGGACGCCGTGGCCGAATCGGTAGAGCGCAGGCCTCCTGTGCGGGATATCGGGAGTTCAAATTCGCGGTCGAGTCAAACTTGTGACTTACTAAATTTATGCTTGTTGCTTCCTAGCCTGGCGATCGACATTAATAGGATAGGACAAGGACTAGTTCGCTCAGTGTCAGGATAATGTAACTGTGTGGGATATCAAGTCATGGTGCTGGTGGCCTGATTTCCCAGTGGTGCAGCACTATAAAGTCGCCATGAGTGTGCACTTTTACAAGTCGGTACCCGTCCTGATATGACCTTAGATGTTGCCAGACATTTTTAAAAAAACTCCGCAAACCAACCAACCGGATTTTGCTCGAGCAGACGACAAACTGAAACGAGTGGTGAGTGAATTTAGATAGGCCTGCAGATGTAGGCTAATCGAGTCGGTCGAGTGGTGAGTGTGGAACGCCCGTGGTGCAGGGGTCAGTGGTTCACACCCATCACCATGTTGGAGGCCGATAGGGCTGGGAACTGCATGTCCATTGGGTCGCGGTCTACTAATAAAGAAATTACTATAAAATTAATACTTGTCACTTCCTAGCCAGGCGCTCCGCATTATTAGGATAGGACAAGGACTGGTTGGCTCAGAGTCAGGATAATTTGACTGTGTGCGATATCAGGTGCTGGTGGTATGGTCTCCCAATGAGGCAGCACTATAAAGTCAGCATGAGTGTGCACTGTCATAATTTGGTACCCGTCCTGATATGACCTTAGATGTTTGTTTGTTTGTTTGTTTGTTGTTGTTTTACGTCCTAGCAACATCTAAGGTCATATCAGGACGGGGATGACCTTAGATGTTGCCAGGACGTAAAACTCCCAACAACCAACCAAGTAATAAAGATTTTTCCCGCAAATTCATGAAATACACGGAGTCATGGTTAATTCGATGAGAGGAGAATGGCAGTGGAATCCTTTTATTGAAAACAAAAAAAGAAGTGCTATGAATGTTGTGTAATAATACATTAGGAGGAGCAGATATAATGATAATGCTCCTTTAATTAGAAAGTAGTATTAAAGTTGCATAGTTCGATGGTTTTGAGTTTCTGTCATTTTCTGAGCTAAATATATTAGGTTGATCGTTTTGATCTACCTTTCTTTAGTTTGAAAGTGACTTTAATTTAGAATCACTATCTTAGCAGATATTTCAAGTGTAAACATGCCAAATTAATTTTGCCGGGCTTTCCAAAACTCTGACCCCGTAGGATTCAGCGGCAACAGGTTCTGTTAAATAGACTTTGGGTTCCCTTCTACGCAGCAACAAACACTTAATAAATGTACCACTTTCCAAGTTGGATATGTAGGTTAACACTTAGATGAGTGTTTTCCTTTTGAAAATGTGATGTTTTTATTGGACTGTGCAACTTTAAGAGGAGTCTAAGCTTGTATGGTTTATTCGAATATCTTCAAATTGGCTGATATCTTGTCTCAATTATGCATGTTAATTCTAACGTGGGTAATTCACACACGAGACTGGACACCCGACACTTACCAATACGATATTGTTCCGCCACCTCGTGGATCCTGCCAGAACTAACCAACCAGCGGCCACCATCGCTCCAGTGGCACCACCTTCAGGAACCTGGCTCGTTACCCATACGCTCGATAGGTGGCGAAACAATATCAATTTCCCGCCAACTCGGTCACGTGACCCCACAGCGGTTTGAACTCCACGCACAACCGTCGCAGCCACCACCATCTTCGCACGATCCAGCTTTCTTCGCCCACCCACCCACACCACTAGATAAAGCTAGAATCTATAGGGTTGAGGGTTTGAGTCCTGCCGATCCATTCATCTGCAATGGACCCGAGGAAGCAGAACGACAGCGGTTCCGGTTCCATCAACTTATACCTGTACCAATGACATAACCGATAAAATAAAGCCATTGTACCAAATGCTGTCTCGTGTTGCGAATCATACTGTACCCCCACACCCCTCGCCTCCACATCTAGCTGCTGTTACTGTTACATTGCAACCCCTTCTTGTTTACATTTTTGTTTAAAGAAAAAAAAAGGAAGGATATCTGCAGCGCAAGCACAATAACATAAAGGCTGAACCAGCTTGAAATTTCAAATTTATTTATTATTTTTTTACCAGCACCCCCCCCCCCCCGCCTGCCCGCCATCAAAACCCGCGTGCACAAGATGATTTACACCTCAAACTCATATTCCACATTTTATGGAAACATTCTTGGCAGCTTTTGATGGCTGTTCATAAAGGGATGGAATGAAATGAGATCCCCCCCACCCCCCCCAAACTCGCCGCCCCGTTCTGGTGGAAAATTATTTACACCTCCCCATCTCTGCAAACACGCCCACACACGCATGTACTCGCGCATACACACACACACACTTACATACGCACTCACACACCCACATACTGAACACCAGTCTCAAACCCATAAATAACGTCCAGGTAAGCTAATCTAACACAAACTACGAATGCTGCTTCTACTACTCTACTAGTACTAGAACTGCGTGTTGCTAAAACCAGACAGGATGGCCGAATGAGTTAGAGCGTCCGTCTCCCGTGATGGTAGACCGTGGGTTCGAACACTGGTCGAGTCAAACCAATGACTTAAAAATTGATACTTGTCGCTTCCTAGCCAGGCGCTCGGCATTATTAGGATATGGCTAGGACTGGTTAGCTCAGTGTCAGGATAATGTGACTGAGTGGGATATCAGGTCGTGGTGCTGGGGGCCAGGTCTCCCAGTGGGGCAGCACTATAAAGTCGCCATGAGTGCGCACTGTCACAAGTCGGTACCCGTCCTGATATGACCTTAGATGTTGCTAGGATGTAAAAGAACAACAAACAAACAAGGTTGTTGCTACAGCTGGGCTATATTAACTTCTCTGTTGCAACTACTGCCATTCTACTATTGCTACCTCTACTACTACCTCTACTAGTACTTACTATTGCTACCTCTACTGCAACTTCTAGTACTACCTCTACTACTACCTCTACTACTACCTCTACTACTAGAACTGTGACAGTGCTATTTTTATGACAGCACTTTTCTGAGTACATTTTGCTACTACTGTTATTCCTACTGTTGATTATGACTGCTGCACCTATTCTGATAATACTGCTAAATCTAGTTTTACTAGGGACTGTTGATGTGACTGCTAAGTCTGTTGCTGCTAACATGCCAATGTGTAAGGTACTATACCTGTACTCCTACTATAGCAACACTAACTACTACTACAACTCATACAGCGACTTCCCCGTTCTCATATGACCTCAGAATTTGCCAGGACGTAAAACCCCAACACAGAACTACAACGAATCAACAAAGAATGTTGCTACTATTTTTGCTGATCCTGTGGGGGGTTGTTGCTGCTACAGCTCATTCTGTTGCCCACTCTGGCGATATAATTAGTTTTTTACAAAAAGATAAAAAAAATATAAATCCTATTAATTCTGTGGGTCTTCCACAACCGGTGTATTTGCAGTTCACCGACTCGTTTCTCTTACTTTTCTTTTAAATCTTTTTAATTTCTTTTTAAAAATGTACGTCCTAGCAACATCCATGGTCATCAATCAATCAATCAATAGTTCCGTCCTCTAGTCGAGGGTTGGATGCAATGGTTCTCCATTTGTCCCGATGGTGTGCTGTTCTGATAGACTGTGAATAATTCAAGCCTGTCCACTGTGAAATATTTGTAAACCATGATGTTCTTGGTCTCCCTCTCCCTCTGCTGCCATTCACCTTCCCTTCCAACAATGTACGGTATATTGAACTCTGACGAATGATGTGGCCAAAATAAATAAGTTTCTTTGTCTGTATAGTGGCAAACAAGCTTTTCTTATTTTTAATTTTTCTGAGAACTTCTTTGTTGGTGATCTTCTTTGTCCATGATATTTTCATCATCCTTCGATAAGTCCACATCTCAAATGCTGCCAAACGTTTGTACATTTTCTTAGAGATTGTCCATGTCTCAGCCCCATACATTAGAGTAGACCACACATAACACTGAAGAATACGCTTCCTTGTTTGTATTAATATCTTACTTGATGTTAACACTCTATACATTTTGGAGAATGTTGTTCGGGCTATTGTTATCCTTCTTTTAATTTCTTCCTCACATCTCCCATCATTTGTAATCTTTTGTCCGAGATATATGAATTCGGATACTTGTTCTATGTTTGTGCCATCTATGGTTATATTGACATTTGGTTTATCTGTCTTTTTACTTATAACCATTGTTTTGGTCTTCCTGGCATTCATCTTCATGTTGAATAGTATTCCAGCTTTATTGATTCTATTCACTATATCTTGTAGGTTTTTCTCACTGTCTGCTAGTATTACACTGTCATCGGCATATCTAAGATTGTTGACGTTCATGCCACCTATTGTCACTCCCTTGCAATCTTCAATGTGTCTGAAAATCATCTCTGTGTACAGGTTAAATAGACATGGTGACAATACACCCCCCTGTCGAACTCCTCGTTTAATCATAACTTCATCCGATAGGCCCTGCTCCATTTTTATAAATGCACATTGTGTCCAGTATAAGTTCACAATTAGTTTAATGTCTTTGCCATTGACATCGTCCATGGTCATATTAGGACGATTATCAACTTATACATGTGACAGTGCATACTCATGGCGATGTTTATAGTGCTGCCCACTTGGAGTCTAGACCACTGGCTTCATGACCTGATTTAACACTCATTGTCCTGACACTGAGCTAACTAGTCCTTGCCCTCTCCTGGTAATAATACTGAGTGCCAGGCTAGGTAGCGACAAGTATACATTTGGTAAGTCATTGGTGACTCGGCTGGGATTTTGAACTCCCAACCTTCCACATGGGAAGCCTGCGCTCTTCCTAATTGGGGCACCGCATCTGTTCTGCACACGAGAAGAGTCTATTTAAGAGCCGTGGGATCGTGGGTTCGAACTCTGGGCGAGTCAAACCAATGACTTAACAATTGATACTTGTTGCTTCTTAGCCAGGCGTTCGGCATTATTAGGATAGGGCAAGGACTGGTTGGCTCAGTGTCAAGATAATGTGACTGAGGCGGATATCAGTTAATGGTGCTGGTGGCCTGGTCTCCCAGTGGGGCAGCACTATAAAGTCGCCATGAGTGCGCACTGTCACAAGTCGGTACTCGTCCTTATATGACCTTAGATGTTGCTAGGACGTACAACAACAAACTATTTAAGAGCGCCTTTATTTATATAACAATTGAGTCAAACTATTATCTTGTAATGATAAGTATGTTCCATATATAAAGTATTATTTTCCGCCTATCATATTTAAAAGAAGTAGTATTGCTTTAAAATCCCAATCGATGTTAACGTGCCTCCTTATACCCCTGTCACACTACGACGTAATGAGCAAACGTGAGCCTAACGTGACGATATTTCGCCATTACGTTGATGTATGTTGGATTACGTTATGATGATGTCCTAATGACTTTAGACTGACGTCGACCTACGTCACATTACGTCG
The DNA here is from genome assembly GCA_030323885.1 of Branchipolynoe longqiensis. Taxonomy (NCBI): domain Eukaryota; kingdom Metazoa; phylum Annelida; class Polychaeta; order Phyllodocida; family Polynoidae; genus Branchipolynoe; species Branchipolynoe longqiensis. The sequence continues at coordinate 69,208,089 of CM059193.1, read as the reverse complement.
TGTTATGTCGAGTTACGTTGAGGTTTTGGACATGTTAAAAAAATTCGACGTAGCTCGAACGTAAGGGTTTACGTTCACCGTACGTTCTGTTCACATTCAGCGAACGTCAATGACGTTAAACGGACGTTAGGCAAACATTCCTCACTACGTTCCACCACGTTCCACTCGTTGACCCACATTAAAGCCGGTGGAAACGTCCATGTGGCGTAATGGGAAAGTCAGGAGAACGTCAGGAGAACATCAGGAGAACGTCAGGAGAACGTCAGGAGAACGTGCATTCAACGTACGTTCAACGTCTCATGACATAGCTAACATCACGTAACGTTCTTCTGGCGATGGAATAATGTTCATAACATTCCATGAGCGTCATTACGTTGACCTCTGTCGTTGAATGACGGTATCACTACGCTTTACCGATGTTACGCTCTCGTCCACTACGCTGCATCCACGTTCAACTTGTGCCCAAATTTGCATACTACGCCGAGAAGTTCAACGTTCTTCACGTTCTCCCTATGTTGACGTCATTACGTCCTAGTGTGACAGGGCCATAACTTCTATTATATATACATATATATATATGTGTGCATATATATATATATAGATATATGTCTGGGAAGGCACAGTGGAAGGAGGAAGGAGACGGGGCGCTGAGTCGAAAAAGGAGAATTCGGGAAGACAACATCGCGGAATGGACAGGCCTGGAGTTTGGCAAGTCCCAGAGGGGAGTGGAGAACAGGGAAAAATGGGGACAACTGGTTGCCAAGTCATTTGTGGTGCCCTAACGACCCTCGCAGTAATACCCCAGTCACACAAGGCCTGCGTTCGCTTACGATCGATGCGCGACATCAAAACATCCTACTTGCGCCCTCCTTACGCCCTCATTAAGTGCTGCGCGCCAACCTCCCAGCGTCCATTTCGGAAGTTTTGGACGCAAGGAGGTTGCGGCTGCTGCATGTGCAACCTCCTTACATCCTGTTCCGGCTGCGGCATTCAAAATGGTTTTTGGTTGGCGAGGTGCCGCCGACCTCGTGCCAGGGCACCGGCCTTTCCTCAACCCAGCGCTGACCCAACACCGCCCTGCCACTGACCCAGCGCCACCCTGCCACTGACCCAGTGCCGCCCTGGCGCCGACCTGGTGCCTACCACGTATTTGAATCAAAGTATCGAATGGGATGCTGGGAGGTTGGCCTCCTTTTGGGCGTAAGGAGGTTGGCGGCGAACGCTGGCTCTCGTGTGACTGTTGTGGGGTTGTTGATGATTATATATATTATATTTATTTAGGTGTATATATATATATATTTAAATTATATATATTTTTCTATATATATATATATATAGAGGTCATTCTTTAAAATTGGGCACGAAAGTGTGGTATGGAAACCAAAGTGAAAACCTTCCAAATAATAGCAAAAAACCTTCCAAATAATAGCCTAATCCAATGTCCTATGAAGGTTTGCATGTTGTGCATATGTCAGAGTTAATTTCATTAATGAATTAATTTCTCTTTGAATTAGATCTTATATAAATTGATTCAGGATAAAGTTTAAAATGGAGAATAATAGAACCATTTATTTTTCGAAACGAGGTTTTTATTGTTTCATGTAATATAATATAATCTAAAATCCAAGACCAAAGCTAAAACCTGTAGCACCTGTAGAGCAGAATTCAGATTAGATCAGAATTCAGATTCAAAATGTGTCTGGTCATGAGCTTGTCACAAGCATGGAATGTTGCATTAAAGAGGTGTCACACTGCCCATCCTAGTGTAAAAAGGCTAAGGCTAAAATATGTGGCTGTGTAGGTAGGCTATAGTGAAATCAATACAGACAAAGAGAAAGGAAGAGTATAATGTGTAAAGAAGGAGAGAGCGTCAAGCCCTCTGGTTTATTATTTATATGGTGACATGGGTTCATTGCAGAGTATCACCCCACTCCTTTCCCCCAGTGGAAAACAAGCATTCTTGGCCCTACCAATAGGGATCCAGCATTCCTGGTCCCCATGACTACCAGTGGTCTGCTCACCACCACCAAGCTGTATGCCCCCCCCCCCCTGGCCACCACCAACCTTGACCTTTGAGTGTGGTGATCACTATCCCAGCAGAGGGGGTAGGCCCTGAGTGCACCCACACCAAGTCCTGCCAGCACCACTATGTCTATTTACATCCCACTCAGGCACCACCCGCCCACACATATATATATATACATACATGCGCCTGGTCATGTACACCGATCAGTAATAGAACATTTGCATTCCCCCTATGCTGTATATCAGAATATTTTACCCTAGTGTTTATGCCTTTGCTAGTCTTGAGCGTCGTGAGCTGTTGCTGCTGCATAGGGATTGACCTATTAAATGTAATGAGCTACTCGGAGCGACTCTCAGCCTCCCACCACTACACCTCTCCCCAACACACACACACACAATAAGGACTCTTCATGTGGAGAGAGGACCAGTGTAGTCGATATTGGAGGCAACTTAATCCAACTTGCTTTACTCACAGACTCTTACACGATCAACCGGTGAACAACCTGACTGTAAAATGTTCCGATATGATGACATATGAGGATATATGAACTCTACTATAATAAATTGCAACTTGTCTATATAATGGTAAATGGTAATATATAAAACCAAAGGCATATGAGGGATATGTGGAGTTGGTAAACTATTACTCATTAAGTATAGAAATTGTATAGTAAAATAGTATAGAGGAGGAGTGTCACTTCTTAGATACAGTCTTTGGAGGAGTTGCCTCACATACCCCCTCCCCCCAGGTGTTATTTATGGATCATTACACACCACGAGGCACTGTGGCCAGCATGACAAGGCCTTGGATACAAGAGATTGAACTCTGATTGGTGGGTAGATGAATACCTGTTAGGGATTGGGAGATCAACCCATGTGACCACCACCATCTTGGATTCTAGAAACCTATATAAGATAATAAACCAGGGAGTCTCACTCTCCTACCTTTCACTCTTTATCTACTTTCCTTCATTACCTGTATTGATTTCTCATTAGCCTGTTCACACCACTCACACCACCAGCCGTCGACTTTACATGACGATCAGCTTAATTGTCAGACAGACGGCTGTTTGGTTTGTTATTGGAGTTTTGCATCCTGACAACATCTAAGATCATATCAGGACGGATACCGACTTGTGACAGTGCGCACTCATGGCAACTTTATAGTGCTGCCCCACTGGGAGCCAATATCCTACTCAGTCACATTATCCTGACACATTTATATATATAATTAATTCGACCAAATGTTCCTAGGAGTGTGGACCTGAGATTCTCAGAGCATAGTGATTGATAACCAATAATATAAAGAACCCAGCTCAGTAGATTACTGAGGGTGGAGTATAGGAGGAGCTAAGGTGGAAAAACTTCCAATTAATTATACTCGTATAATGCTTATACAGATTATATATATGTATGCAAATATGCATGTGCATATACACACATATATGTATATAATTCATTATGTGAATATAAATAACAGAGATCGTTATTTCCTATTTGGCCAGACCACGAGTTCGGCAAACCTTGCTCCTAGCGCCGCCTGGAGACCATTTCCTGTATTACCACTGACTCACGAATGTTCCAGTCCTGCTCAAATATGTTATGTACTTCCCATTTTCACCATCACCACAACAATAGGATGACGCAGTGGACTGGGTGGCTTAGTGTCAAGACACTAGCTCTGTGGGATACCATGATATTGTGCTGTGCTGAGAGTGGCACTATTTCCCAGCGAGGCAGCACTATAAAGCCACCATCGGTGTGCATATCCACAAATCACTACCTCGTCTTGATATGACCTCATGTGTTTCCAGGACGTAAAACCGCCTAAAATCAACACATAAATCAGTGTCACCTTAGATATTGCTAGGATATTAAACCCCCACTCACTCATACTCAAGCCGACATAGACAGATGGCAGTGGCTTGTCGTGGCTGCTAGCTGGAACCTCATCTTCCCCTGTCAAAATCTCAGAAGTGAAAAGCAGAAAATGAGCTAGTGCAGTTTTGTTATTGTGCTGAGCTTTGCTAGGGCAATAACCCCCAAGTCTCTCTCACCCAAGCCCGTGTGTACAGCCAGCTGGCTGCGGCTTGTTATAGCTGCTAGTTGGAACCATAACAGTTTTGTTAATGTGCTGAGCTTTGCTAGGACATTAAACCCCGAGTCGCTGATACTCAAGCCCGTGTGTACATAAAGCTGGGCGCGGCTTGTTGTGATCGCTAGTTGGAACCTTAACAGTTTTGTTAATGTGCTGAGCTTTGCTAGGACATTAAACCGCGAGTCGCTGATACTCAAGCCCGTGTGTACATAAAGCTGGGCGCGGCTTGTTGTGATCGCTAGTTGGGACGTTAACAGTTTTGTTAATGTGCTGAGCTTTGCTAGGACATTAAACCCCGAGTCGCTGACACTCAAGCCCATGTGTACATAAAGCTGGGCGTGGCTTGTCGTGATCGCTAGTTGGAACCTTAACAGTTTTGTTAATGTGCTGAGCTTTGCGAGGGCATTAAACCCCAAGTCGCTGACACTCAAGCCCGTGTGTACATACAGCTGGGCGTGGCTTGTCGTGATCGCTAGTTGGAACCTTAACAGTTTTGTTAATGTGCTGAGCTTTGCTAGGACATTACACCCCAAGTCACTGACACTCAATCCCATGTGTACATGCAGCTGGGCGCGGCTTATCTTGATCGCTAGTTGGAACCTTAACAGTTTTGTTAATGTGCTGAGCTTTGCTAGGACATTACACCCCAAGTCACTGACACTCAATCCCATGTGTACATGCAGCTGGGCGCGGCTTATCTTGATCGCTAGTTGGAACCTTAACAGTTTTGTTAATGTGCTGAGCTTTGCTAGGACATTACACCCCAAGTCACTGACACTCAATCCCATGTGTACATGCAGCTGGGCCCGGCTTACCTTGATCGCTAGTTGGAACCGTAACAGTTTTGTTAATGTGCTGAGCTTTGCTAGGACATTACACCCCAAGTCACTGACACTCAATCCCATGTGTACATGCAGCTGGGCGCGGCTTACCTTGATCGCTAGTTGGAACCTTAACAGTTTTGTTAATGTGCTGAGCTTTGCTAGGGCATTAAACCCCAATTCGCTGACACTCAAGCCCGTGTCTACATACAGCTGGGCGCGGCTTGTCGTGGCTGCTGCTACTTGGAACCTCACCTGCACCTGTTAATACTCTTGGAAATAACAAATCAGCCGGCACAGTTTTGTTAATGTGCTGAGCTAACATCCCCTTCTGAAAGGCAGGTGTCAAAGGCTTGTCAGACCGGGCACTGTATCGCATCCGCCAGGTGTTTATGGAGCATTAAAGGGGCCAGATATAGGTCGCTGGCGACTGGAACGTACTCCGACAAATGCTCTCCAAGCACAACCTTGTTTGGGTTTTATGTTTAAATAACCCAATATGTGTGGGGAGAGTAGGGGACCCAGTTCACCACCAGAAGTGGGTCAGTTCTGAGGCTGGTACTAGCTGGCAGCTGTTGTTTTTAAAATGGCTGGGTGAGTGGAGAGAAGGGAGAGTAAAACTGGGGTATTTTCAATCTTCTTTAGAGTAGTTCAATCAGGAAATATATTTGTGTAATGTAAAATATATGTTAGTACAATTACATTATTCAATGAGAAACAGATATAGATGAAAAAACGTTTTTATGTTGATGAATGTAAAAAAGGTTCTGCTGTGTATGGGGTTTGAACCCACACCAACAAACAACTTCAGATTACAAGTCCAACACTCTAACCACTAGGCCACAGAGACCACACATAATTAATAGTCTCAGTTCTCCCTCCAGTCGCTGCGGCGGCGGCGATTTGTGTACTTTAGATTCGTCGATTCGAAAATATTAATATCGCTGGCTTTGCGGCAGCAGCGTTAATTTCGCTTCGGATTTAGGGTTAATTTGAATAAATTTCACTTATTGCGTATGTCTATCAAATATGATCGCATTGAATAGATTTGGGCATTCTCGATGTCGGACATCCGGGCACTTTTGGGGTTCACGGCTCGCGAAGGGTAAAACAAATGCCACTCTCATAGAAACAACATTGAAACTACCCTATCTATCACAGTGAATTTTGCTTTTCGGTGCTTTGAAAGCAAATTTCTGTTGTTTCTATTAAATAGTTCAGATCTTTCTCTATAATTTCATATTCAGCTTTTTTTTTATCAGCCAATTGGAAGTTCTTGAATTTATTTGGCGAAAATAGTTTTTGAGGCCATGATCTGGTAAGGCTAACACTGGCACTGACACTCAGAATATCCCAACTTTCACTATTATCTCTGTTTTTAATACTTTCAGAGAAAATTGCTCTTAGGTTAAATTAAATACCTCAGATCTTCCTCTTCAATTGCGCATCAAGATGTTTTTAATCGATTCGATGAAAGTTTTAAAATTTATTTTACAAAAATAAATCCTCCCCATAGACATAGCATTGCCGCAGCACACATCACGGCGTATTTTACCCTTCGCGGGCTAGTTTCCGGCCTTGTGACGTCATGCCGACATCGAGAATATGAAGATTGCTCACGGCCATTGACAATGCACTGGCACTGACACTGAGAATATCCCAATTTTCACTATTATCTCTTGTTTTTAATACTTTCAGCGTAAATTGCTCTTAGGGTACATTAAATACTTCAGATCTTCCTCTTCAATCGCGCATTAAGATATTTTTAATCGATCCAATTAAATCTTTTTAATTTATTTTACAAAAATAAAAGCTCCACATAGACATAGCATTGCCGTATTTTACCCTTCGCGGGCAGTTTGCCGGTACGCGCAGTGCAAAACGTCGATTTTATTCAAAATCTATAGAAATCCAGAACCCTAACCATATAAATTTAATATAATCTATTCGTTGAATATGTTTTCTATATGAGTTTCAAGCGGTTTGTGTCTAGGTGGTATAGTTTTAGAGATATTTCACCTTTTCTCTATGAAGATTGCTCATAGCCATTGAGTTAGTAGTGTGACAGTGTGTCATCCTGCAGCCAGCACTGACCTAGATACCCGTGCTGACATCACATGAAATTGGTCAATATGGCCAAACCGTGGCATCGTGTATTCACCAATAGCCTGAACTGAGACTTTTATCCATGTGTGGTCTCTGTGGCCTAGTGGTTAGAGTGTTGGACTTGTAATCTGAAGTTGTTTGGTGATGTGGGTTCAAACCCCATCCACAGCAGAACCTTTTTTACATTCATCAACAAAAAAACGTTTTTCATCTATATCTGTTTCTCATTGAATTATGCAATGTAATTGTACTAACATATATTTTACATTACACAAATATATTTCCTGATTGAACTACTCTAAAGAAGATTGAAAATACCCCAGTTTTACTCTCCCTTATCTCCACTCACCCAGCCATTTTTAAAACAACAGCTGCCAGCTATTCCCAGCCTCAGAACTGACCCACTTCTGGTGGTGAAGTGGGTCCCCTACTCTCCCCACACATACTTGGTTCATTTAAACATAAAAGCTAAACAAAGTTGTGCTTGGAGAGCATTTGTCGGAGTACGCACAGTGTCCCAGCGAGCTATAGCTGGTCCCTTTAAGAGCCGTCACTAACTGTCGTGCGTCTGTGTAGTCATGACGACCGAGGCGCGCGTGCGCAGGTAAGCAACACGCAGACCGGAAATACACTTGATGACGGCGTATCGAGCTGAGCGGGCCGTGCGGTAATGCGACTAATTAGCCCCCCCATTTCATATCTCATATCGCATATCTCATATCTCATATCTTCCCTCGCATCAAACATAATGCTTCGCATTACGACCAATCCTGGAACCTGACAGGGCTGTAGGTATTTCTGTTTGGTTTGGGAACATTGTTGGAATGGATTGGTGCCATAGGCCCCTGGCACTAGGGTTTATTTTGTAGAAAGTATTATTTTGTAGAAAGGTTAATTTGATTTATATCTATCGAATTGACTAAGTAGCATCAAATATCCAACATCACATATACATTGGTATATGATTGACATCGTCCCAATGGCAGAAATTTCAAAACATCCAACTATGCAACCACCCACCAAACTGCACATTCTATGATTCAGCCGGGCCTGAGCATTAATGGTTTGACAGGATCCACCGTAATGATGCAGGTTTCTGGGTTTAATGCTATGATTGCAGCAGCCATTCTGGTTGTGCCTATGTGTTATCATTTGAACGGGATCCATCACAAATGCGCTGTTCCACAGCGTATGCGTCAGAGGACGGCCTGGGGTCATAGCACCAAATCAGTTTCTACACTCACCTATGATGAACTATATGCTCTGCGATCCTGGCTACTGCCGTCATCACGTTAAGCTCAGATCCCGGCACATTTGTGATGGATCCCTTCCAAATGATAATGCATGACCAGAACAATTGCTGCCATCATAGCATTAAACCTGGAGACCTACGCATTTGCAGTGGATCCTGTCAAGCCAGTAATGCTCAGGTCCAGCTGGATCATATAATATGGCTGCTGGCATCATAGCATTAAAAACAGAACCCGGCGCATTTGCGATGGATCCCGTCCGAATGATAATGCATAGGCACAACCAGAATGGCTGCTGCCATCATAGCATTAAAACTGGAAACCTGTGTATTTGTGGTGGATCCCATCAAACTATTAATGCACAGGCCCGGCTGATGTGGCCAGCATGGAATGGCTGCTGCATTAGCTAATACAAAAGATCTGAAAGTCAAAAACTTTCAAATGCACATATCTCACTCCACATAGTTCACTCCTTTTTACATTCAATAACAAAAAAAGGTTTCCTTTTATATACAGTGTAACTGAGAGATTTCAAACAGATGCATGCAAAACACATTCATGCGTATCCTCACATACATTTAGACCCCCCAAGGATATGCGTACTGCTTGCATTTCTCATGTACATATTATTGCTCTGTTATTATTTACTGTTATGTCATCCATATGTCTCATCCTCCCTCATACCATACATAGTCCTGATGGCAGATGCAATTTTAATTGACAAATATAAAAATTTTAATTACCCAAATTGATTAATTATATTTATAGAATTGACGAAACAGCATTGAATATCCAACATGGAGGGGGGGGGGGGGGGCAACATCCACCTCAGTTCTCCTTCCCCTCTATGGCCCTGCACAGTAGGCCTACTTGGTCTAGGGAGGCTAATGAGGTCACAAGATTGGCCTAATTGGTTAATAGCCTCCCTACATAATGGGTGTTTCAAAGTGAGTGTCCAAAGGGGTGAGGTTATATATTCATTGGTTATTCTGTATGTGCTGTCCAAATTAATTAGCTAATACACCAGTATCTAAGTTGGATATATCGGATCAAATGTAAGTAGTTGTTTTAATTTTGACAAAATTATATTTCATCGGACCATGCAACTTTAACCTCTTACTGTTGAAGCCTATATGGTCAGAATGTGTATGCGTGCACCAACATACATTTGGTATATTTTCACTTCATATGTATCTCCAAAGTTAGCCATTTGGAATAAAAGTTACTTCCAACTAAAACACGGTAGATAATAAGAATCAAGCTAATGTATTTTCGTTTTTTAATGGCGACAAATTTCGATTGACAAGTCTAGACATGCATAGCTCTAAATTATATTATGTAATTAAATCA
>CM059193.1:69156945-69197940 GCA_030323885.1 Branchipolynoe longqiensis | reverse complement strand
GACGAGGGAGGCAGGGCCCGCCTGGGGGAGCTGGGCGATGATGAGACTAAGGTGATACAGAGGCAGGGGAGGGGCCTGGCGCGGGACGTGCGTGGAGACGCGTTTCCCCCCCCCCCCTCCCTCCCCCCCCCCGGCACACATCCTTGGCGAGGCGAGCGTCAAAGCCCGAGGTGAGGCCCCCCGCCCCCTCCACCCAGGAACGCGCCCCGGAGAGGGCGTTCTTGACGGAGGCGAGGGCAAGGGCGCGGCCGTAGAGGGTGGCGGTGTAGGCGGCGACGTCGAAGGCCGACGGCGCGAGGGGGTCGACTCCTCGGGCAACCGTGTGTGCGACGAAGTCTTCTGCCTGGCGGCGGCGGTTCCTCCAGGCCGCGGGGGCGAGCGCTGCACGGCGGAGGCGCGCAACGTCGGCCACCTCGGCGGAGGGGTACCCTAGAGGCCGGGGCAGAAGGGAAAGGAGTTGTGAGAGGCGTGCACGGGGGAGAGCCTGAGGCGGGCCACCTCGGACCGGGCCGTGTCGGCCCAGGGGCCGGGAAGATGGGCGCGGCTGAGGGCGTCGGCCAGGAGGAGGTCCGCCCCGGGCTTGTGGGCGATGCAGAGCTGGAAGGAGCCGGGGGCCGCCATCAGCCAGAGCTCCCTCGCACAGGTCCCGAGGGTAGGGTCTCGGGCGCGTCCCGACTCGAGGGTGGTGGCGGATGCCATGTTATCTGTGTTGATAACGACCATCGCCCCCGCGATGCCATCAGGGAGGAGGTATCAGAGGGCGACGACGAGATTGACCGCCTCGAGTTCATGGATGGAAGGGAAGCGCGCCCGGACCTCTGCGGAGTACCCTCGGGCATAGTAGTGCGTGGGGGAGAAGGCACCCCCCACCGGTGAGGCAGGAGTCGCACTCGATCACCATGCGTCGGCCCTCCGGGGCCCGGAGGAGGTAGAGGCCGTTTGTGATCCGCCCGTAGGCGGCGAACCACCTCAGGTCCCGGTGGGCGTCCTCCGCGAGGGTGAGGGAGGCGGCCTTGAAGCAGCTGCGCAGAGCCCCGAGGAGCCGGGCCATGAACTTCCGGCCGGGGAGTACACAGCTGCTGACGTGGTTGAGGCGGCCTAGCAGGCTCTGGAGCTCCTGTTTCCCGAGGGTGGGATGGGCGATGCGCGCGTCGCAGTCGTCGACGAGGGCCTGGATCTTTTCGGGGGCCACCCGGATGGTCATCGCCTCGCTGTCGAGGGCGAACCCGAGCCAGGTGAGGCGGACAGCGGGGGGATGGCACTTTCCAGGCGCCACGTCGAGGCCGAGGGCAGCCGTGAGGGTGAGGAAGGCGTCAAAGGCCTGGAAGGCCCTCAGGTAGGAGCCCTCGCACCCGATGAAATCGTCGACGTAGACGAGGGCGTGGAAGCCGTCGCGCCGAATGATCCAGGCGACCGCCGAGGTGACGCGGACGCACGCCACGCCCGAGGAGCGGCAGCCGAATGGGAGGGCGAGGTCGACGTACGTCTTACCGTCGAGGCAGATGCCGTATAAGGGGCAGGAGAGGGGGTCAGCACGGAGCTGGCGGTAGGCCCGGGGGATGTCGGCGGACCAGACGTAGGCCCCTCTGCCTTGATCGATGAGGCGGCGGCCTATGTCGGCCACGGAGGGGAGAGTGTAGGCGTGGCGTTCCCCGAGGAACTCGCGCCGGGGGATGCCCGAGTTCACGCTCGCCCCCGGAGGGTAGGACAGGTCCACGATAACCCGTCTCTTGCCCGGCGAGACCTGGGTCCAGGGGGTGAAGGGGGGAACGGTGAAGGGGCCGATGAGGGCGCCGAGGGCCAGCTCCGTGTCGACGAACTCTCGGACATGGGAGAGGTGCTCGGGGGGCTCGCGGTGGTTAGCAAAGGAGGGACCGGGGGGGGTCGATGCGGAGTAGTTGGACGGGAAGCCGAACTCGAGTAAGTCGAGGACGGCCGGGGTCATGGTAATTGCCCTGGAGGAGGGCGCGCCAGGGCGATATGTGGACGCCTTGAGGGGAGGGAATGCGGGCGGCCAAAAAAATTTGGAGGCCCACGCTTCCCGGAGGGTGGTATATGTGTGGGTTGAAGACGGGGGTACCGGGCCCACGCCACGACGGAGTTGGGCCGGCCAGGTGGAGAGGAGGGTTTAGGAGCGGTGGTATGGGTGGGAGTGGCAGGCGGAGGGGAGGGAAGGCGGCGGGAGTGGAGGTGGCCTGGAGGTGGGCGTCGATGAACTGTCGTCGGTGGGCTCGTCGAGGGTGGGGGCTGGTGGGCGGGGGTCGGCGTGGGCGGGGGTCGGGGTTGGCGGGCGGCCGGAAGGGAGGAGGGTGCGGTAGGGAAGGAAGAAGAGGGGTGCAGCGAAGTCCTGCGGGGTGAGGGGGTCTGGGAGTTATGGGGGGGGAGGGGGGGTGGTGGGGTCGGGGGGGCAGAGGAAGGCGGTGTCGCCGGCGGTGAGGTGGATGTCGGGGTCGAGGGTGCTGGTAGAAGGGGAGGCGTCGGGGGCCTTAGGGGCGGGGTGGGGATCCCCGTCTGGTGAGGCGGTGCTGGCGGGAGGGGCGCCTATGCGGCGGATGGTGGTAGAGAGCCCGTGAAGGGAGGCGTTGAGAACCTTGGGTGCGGGGTGGCGGACCCGTGGTGTGGGGCGGTGCTGATGTGAGTGGTGCCGGTGCGGCGGTGGAGCTGCGCCTCATGGGAGCTAGCGGCGCCGGGGGCGGTCCGGTAGCTGTCCGGCTGGCGGCCGGTGGTGAGAACAGGGGGGCTGGCAGGGCAGGTCGGGTCAGCTATGGTACTTGTTGTGTGGGTTAGCCGGTTAAGGGCCTCCAGGCCGGCCGGGGGACACCGGCGGACTAAAAATCCGCCGAGGTGGCCGGCATCGCGCGCTCACGTGTGCGCTTTGCCATGCAAACGTCCTCACTATGCATTGTGAGGACTTTGCGGACGTTTGCGCAGTATGCGCAGCTATGGCGCTGCCTGGTGCCCCCCTGGCCGTGAGCCTCCCCCGGGGTCGCTTGGGTGCAGGAGGTAGGATCTCTGTTCCAGGCGCTGCAAGGGGCCCCGTGGAGGTCTCTGCTGTAGGACACCCGGGTGTCGGCCTGGGTGCGGGGCTGCTGCCGGGGTCTGGCTGTGTCTGCGGGGCGGGCGGGCGTGCTGGAGGCTTGGTGGGCGGGGGTGGTCAGGGAGTCCATCCTCAGCATGTTGAGGGCCACCGGGTCATGCCATCCGTGGGGGAGCCTCCCATCCACTATCCAGGTAAAGACGGCCTCTGAATAACGGCGGACGGTCGGCCACGGATGCACCAGGATGTCCCTCATCACGGTGAGGTGGTGGTGGTGGAGGCCCTGGAGGGAGTGGGCAGGGAAGGCTGGGTGGCTGACGAGGGTGAGAAGGGCGAGGTTATACTCGTCTTTCGTAGCCTCGCCCCTCTTCACCGGCTTCCGCTCCGGACCTCTCTCCACGAGGTCCGAGGGGAAGATGTAGTCGCTGGGAATACCTTTTCGTCGGACTGTCAGCTGCGCCTCGGCGGAGGCCAGGATTTCGCGGACGGCGTCGGCCGCGGATGCCGGGCTGTGCTCCATGGGTTCTTGTAGGTAAGCCGGGGGGAGGGCGGTCGCCGCTTGGTCAGTGAGCCGGCTATAACGCTCATACTGGGGGTGTACTGCCCCCGGCAGAGTCGCTTGAGGCGGCGGCGGGGGACGGCTCCCGGTCGTGGCGCGCGCCCGAGGTGCTGGTGCGGCCGGCGTGATGTAGGCGGCCTGCCGCCTCGGGGCGGGCGGGGGGCTCTCCGGGGCTCCTCGGGCGCCCCCCGTCTCGAGGGCGTCCATCCGGGTGGTGAGGCGGTGGAGGGCCTCGAGGATGGCGGCCGTGTCACTCCCCGAGGGTCGGTCCGAGGACGCCGAGGGAGACGCCGGGGCCGTGGAGGGCGAGGAGCCTCCCGGCGAGCCTGAGGAGGGTCCCGGCGTAACCATGACGGTAGCCCGGGAGCTCTTGCGGCCTTTTCCTTTTCCTCGTCCAGGCATGGTGTGGCGGCTCGAGGGGCAGAGGTCCGAGGTGCGGTGGTGATGAAGGTAGCCAAAGGAATTGGACAGCAGCGAGGAGGCGTGGAGGGCGAGTGACTGAGGGAGGCCGGCGGGCGGCCTTGGTCGTAATGCGAAGCATTTCGTTTGATGCGAGCGACTCACCCCCGCCACTGCTCACCTCCCCCCGGCCCTGAGCGACTCACCCCCCTCCTGCCTCTGCTCACTTCCCCCCTTATAAGGCCGCCCGCCGGCCTCCCTCAGGCACTCAGCCTCCAGCCGCCTTCCAGCTCTCTGCCCCTTCTTCTTCTTCTTGGGATTCTTCACCTCGGGCCGCTGCATCCCCTCGGACCGCTCCAGGATGCCCAGACACGGCAAAGGCACGGGCCGCCACAGCCCCCGGGCGACCGCCCTGGCCGCGCCGGGACCATCCTCGGGCGCGCCGGGAGGCGCGTCGGCCTCCTCGGCCCCGGCCTCTCCGTCGGCACCCTCGGGCACCGAGATAACTCAGGTTCTCAAGGCTCTCCTCGACCTTCGGGCCCTCCAGCGCGCCACCACCGCCGCCCTCCACGCACGCCTGGACGCCATCGAATCGAGGAGAGCCCGAGGGCAACCCTCTTGCACCACGCCACCGCCCGCCCCGAGGCGGACGGCGTACGGCACACCGCCCATCCCAGCACCTCGGGCACACGCCCCCACGGAGGCGCGCCCTCCCCCGCCGCCTCAAGCACCGCGCGGCAGCCGTCTCACCGCCGCGCCCGAGGGGACGCCCCCGCCCGCCCCGAGGAGGGGGCCGCCGCATCAAGCACCACGGAAGGGACCCCGGACACTGCCGCGGCCACGCCGGCCCCCTCCTCGGGCACGCCGGGAGGCGCCTCGCCCAGCTCGGCCCCGGGTCCCTCCCCGGCGCCGCGGGACCAGCCCTCGGGCGCCGAGGCTGCCCTCCGACACATCACGGCCCGTCGGCTTCGGACGACGTACAGCCCACCGCCCGTCACATCACCTCGGGCACACCTCACCAGGGGAGCGCACCCACCCCCCCCCACCACCTCAAGCACCGCCCCGGGGGGCACAGACCGGCGCCTCACAACCACCTCGAAGCCGACAACCTCCTCACCCTCAGACCACAGCCCAGCCCAGCCCAGCCTGCCCGAGGCGCGGCCAGACCTCATCGGCAACCACCTCCCAGTCGGGCCCCAGCGCCCCCTCAGTAAGGCTCCCATCGCCGCCCAGCGCCAGTCGCCCATCACGGACCACAGCCCAGCCCAGCCTCACGAGGAACCCTCAGACCACAGCCCAGCCTCAGACCACAGCCCAGCCCAGCCTCACAGGAACCCTCTGCCGACATCACATCTCAGGAGCGGGCCCCCCCTTTTTTGGCCGCCCGCTCCCCCTCCACGTAGGCCCCGGACCCTCCTCTCACCCAGGCCTGCCTATCCGGGCCCCCGCCTCGGGCGCCCCGCGCCCCCGCCTCGGGCGCGCCTCGAGCCCTCTCCTTACTCTTTGGCGGAGGGCTCCTCGGCCCCCCCTCTACCAGAACTCTGACACTGCTCCTTATGAGCCCCTCACTATTTATCCTCTGCTCCTCATGAGCCCCTGACTCTTTGCTCCTCGCGAGCCCCCTGCTCCTCATGAGCCCCCTGTATTGCTCTGCCTCCTCAGCCTGTTTACCTCCTCAGTTACCCTGTTTGTACCTTACTTTGTCATTTATTGTTATTTCACTGTTTCTCTGTATGTTGCCCGAGGCGTCACAATAAACGCCTCAGTTTTCCCACCTCCGCCTCTGTTCTTCCTTCTCGCGCATCATAAGGGAGGCGGGACAGCTCAGGGCAGGGGAGGTGTGAAAGCGGCGAGGCCGGGGGAGGGCGAGGGAGAGAGTGAGGGGGCGGTGTCGGGTGAGGCGCGAATGCTGCGCGACAGGCGGCGGGGGAGGGTCTCTTCCTTCCCTCGCATCAAACGCAATGCTTCGCATTACGACCAATGTGGTGACAAATGTTTAATAAGGGCAACAGTATCTAAGTTAGATATCTAGAATCAAATCTAGGCAATTATTTTGGTTTTGATAATTTGATGTGTTCATCGGACTATGCAGCTTTAAGTGCATGGGGTCATTCATCGTCTAAACATGGATCATTCTCTGAAACTGGGCACCACATATTTGGTTTCCATGCTACGATGGTGAAAATTAATTCTTTCTCTATTTTGCGGGAGCAATTAAAATAATTATTATTGCCTCTGTGTGCTAGGTATGTTAGCAATATTACACGCATTTAATCTATCCCACAAAATGTATCAAAAGTATGCTTGTAAGTTGTATGATATGAGACTAAAGTGAAAATGTGAACATTTACACATCGACAATCTGCATTTGCCCTAACTTTTTTCAATATTTTCTTTCAACTTTTTCTTGTAAGACATAATGTGGGGGGTTAAAGGGGTGGGGGTTAGGTGAACCCCCGCCAGCCCGCCCGCTACATCCGGATCAGAGCAGTGGCAGTGTAAAACAGCGAACAACGCTACTCACACTCGACACACCGGCATCCTTTTTCTAGAGCCCGGATGTAACCGTCTATACTGGAAGGACCTTTCAACTGATCCTCGAGTAGGTACCTGTGGAAACAACGCAAAGCGGCCAGTCAGCACAGCACAATGCCAACATTTTCATTATGCAATCGAAAAACATGATTTTTTACACATGCGAAGGTATACACTTTGTTTTGCTTTGTTTATTGGAGTTTTATATCCTGGCAACATTTAAGGTCATATCAGGACGGGTACCGACTTGCGACAGTTGCCTCTCATGGCGACTTTATAGGGCTGCCCCATTGGGAGAACAGGCCACCAGCACCATGACCTGATTGATATCCCACTCAGTCATATTATCCTGACACTGAGCCAACCAGTCCTTGACATGGGGCAGCACTATACAGTAACCAGGAGTGTGCACTGTCACAGATCGTGGGGTCGTGGGTTCGAGCCCTGGTCGAGTCAAACCAATGACTTAAAAATAGATACTTGTCGCTTCCTAGCCAGCCCGGTATATAATAAATGTATTTTCTCACTGCTAAAATGCACTGTATTAGATATGTAAACCCCATAAGTATGAGAAACAAACTTCCGATCAATCTGATCAAATAGGGTATCGGGGAGGAACACATGAGAAATCCCATTATTATTATTATTATTAGCAAGTCTAAGATGTACTTTTTTAAATACAAATGTTTGCTATATCTGAGAAAGAAAAAGAAAAAAAATCGGAAAAAGGAAATTCCTATCATAGAGATCGCATATGTTTTGAATTTGGCACAGAGGTGAAGGTCATGTGTTTGCTGGTTGATTGGTAGTTGCCTGGGTGTATAATCATAGAAAGGACCAGTTTAACAGGAACTGCGCAAACTTCCAATATCAGTGTATCGCTGCCTGCGTGGGGACATGATCGAGACATACACAATCACGAGAGAGGTGTACGATTCAGCAGCTTCGCCTGGCGTGTCCACGGCAGGACCAGACCGAAGACCAATACGAGGACAACTATTCAGGAGAAAAACAAGACACTGCTACAGGCACCTCTTTAACAAAAAAAAGTGTTTAGCATTACCATTATGTTGTTGTTGGTTGGTGTTTTATGTACTAGCAACATCTAAGGTCATATCGGGGATTGATACCGACTTATGACATTGCACTCCTTTATAGTGCTGCCTCTTTGAGACCAGACGGGATGGCCGAATGAGTTAGAGCATCCGTCTCCCGTGCTGGCAGATCGTTGGGTCGTGGGTTCGAATCCTGGTCGAGTCAAACCAATGACTTAAAAATTGATACTTTTCGCTTCCTAGCCAGGCGCTCGGCATTATTAGGACAGGGCAAGGACTGGTGTGCTCAGTGTCAGGATAATCTGACTGAGTGGGTTACCAGGTCATGGTGCCGGCGGCCTGGTTTCCCAGTGGGACAGCACTATAAAGTCGCTATGAGTGCGCACTGTCACAAGTCGGTACCCGTCCTGATATGACCTTAGATGTTGCTAGGACGTAAAACAACAACAAACCAACAAACAAATCCGTGGGACAACAGGCCATAGGCACCATGACCTGATGACCTGATATCACATTCAGTTCACATTATCCTGATACAGCGCAACTCAGTCTTTGCTCTGTCGTATTAATGCCAAACATCAGGATAGATAGCGTCAAGTATCAATTTTGAAAGTCATTGGTTTGACTCTGTCGGGGTTTGAACACATGACCTGCCACGCGGAAAGCCAGCCAGGAATATTACCGATTCTGCCACCCAGCTCAATGCCTACAAGCATTAAAGCATTTCAAACACTAGAGTGATCAAGATATCTTGTCCATAATTATGAAGTGGCTCTGCGTTCATGTCACACAAACCAGTCTGATAATGTTATCGCTCCAGATTCATTCGACAACAATCAGGGTGGCGTACAGGTCCAGCGACCTTCGACCAGAAAAGACCTACGTTTTGTTTGTTTGAGTTTTACATCCTGGCAACATCTAAGGTCATATCAGGACGGGTACCGCTTTGTGACAGTGCACACTCATGGTGACTTTATAGTGCTGCCACACTGGGAAATCAGGCCACCGGCACCATGACCCGATATCCCACACAGTCACATTATCCTGACCCTGAGCTAACCAGTCCTTGCCCTATCCTATTCATGCTAAGCACCAGGCTAGGGAGCGACAAGTATCAATTTGATAAGTCATTGGTTTGACTCGACCAGGAACCAAACTCCTGACCTTCTGCAATGCGAGGACCGCGTTCTACCGATTAGGCCACCGCGCCCTGTAAGACCTAAGTAAACCCAGGTAACCATGGTTACTCACGTGTTGTGTGACGACGCGACGAAGTAGTGCGACAGGGGCTGGGTCATGTCCTGACACACTTTCCGGTCATCGATGTCAAAAATATCACATTCTTCAGACAACAGATACGTCGTGAAGCCTGCAGCGAACAAAGAACAAACGCCTGAGATAACACCCGATAATTCACTAACCCAGAAACAAGAATTAGAATTAAAACACACGAGGCAGACAACTACGTATAGAGGGAGTGCACGTGACGTCATTACTTAGCAATCAGCGGTCAGCGGGTTGCCACCTTGGATTACGAGCACCCTCCCTAGCCATGTTGTGAATGCATGCAGATGGAGTAAAACAGAGTTTTCTTGTGTTCTGGGAGGTTCTGGGCAGTATACATCCAATGTGCTTACTTACAGCACTTTAGCAACAACTTCTGAGGCCAAACTGCTCAAAACAGTCACAAATAAACCAACAAATCAGTAAATAAGCACAGTGTAGACAGTTGCAAGCCATCTGTATGTCATCCAATATGGCCACCGAAAGTTGTCTTGTGACGTCACTACACCCCCTCTATAAGGTGGCATTTAATTGTTCATTTATCGTCACAGGTTGTCAGTTGGTAAATCATGGCTTGAAGACACTTAACCCAATCCTACCTAGTCTTAAAAGTTGGTGTGGGTGCGATGGCAAATTAAGTAGCATAGAGAAATAGGTGTTGTCGTTTTGAAAGCTAAGGACGAAGTGAGAACGTCTTAGTTAGTCGTTTTGATATGTGAATGTCTTTAAAAGTTTAAAGCTAGGTGACGCGTCGATCGGCAGCCATTTGAATTGTTCCGTTATAAATCGATAGGTGGCGCCGTGTGCGTCCTTAGTAACAGAATGCTGTCTGCCCTGCGTGTCAAATTACCCATGTTAAACAACATGAATAATGTGCAGCCTTTATTAAGCAATAAGGGAATTAATTAAAAGATGATTTATCAGTCTATTATTCTGTTTTTTGAGTCTTTAGTCGGTGTCGGTTACCAGGACGCTTAACGTTGTCGCGGTTAGATGGGTGAGAGTGTAGATAAAAGATACATCCAGTACTTGCAGTAGGAGTGAAAAAGAACCCATTAGAGAAAGTGGCGAAAGGCTGGGTAAATGAAATGAATACACAAATTCTTACTTTAAGAAGCAAAATATATTCTTCATATACATCTTCATATTTACCCGCTACTTTAGAGTTGAAACATATAATAAAAAATATAGTTAAATGAACCTTAAAAGTGAAATCGACAGCATGCTATCAACACCATCTTGTCTTGATGTATTCTTTCCCATTTTGCCAACGTTTTACGAATATAAGTAGCCATTTGGCACTGGAACCAGGAAATCCACTTCCTGTTCCATACTAAAGCTATTTAGAAAAGCTAAGAAATGGAGTGAAAAAGAACAACAAAACTGGAACTGGAACTGGGATCGGGACCGAGATCGGGACTGGGACTAGGTCTGAAACTGGGACTTGGATTGGAACTGGGACCGGGACTGGGACTGGGCCTGGGTTTGGGACCGGGCCTGGGAACGGGACCGGGACTGAAACTGGGACTGGGACAGGAACTGGGACCAGGACTAAAACTGGGACTGGAACTGGGACTGGGACAGGAACTGGGACCGGGACTGGGACTGAAACTGGGACAAGAACTGGGACCAGGACTGAAACTGGGACTGAAACTGGGACCGGTGTGGCGGTTTCAGCGCCCGGTCAGTTTCAGCGGCCTGTCGTGGCTTCTGCGCATGCGCGGATTTTCGCACGTTGCGGCGAGCACTGCTATTTGTTTTGTTTACTGCTACGTTGTTAGCTGCTATGTTAATATCGCTTGGAATTTAAGGTTAATTTAATGAAATTTCATTATTTGAGTATGTAATTCTGTTAAATATGATCGCATTCAATAGATTTCGGCCTGATCGGACCCTAACACTGCCGGGCACCAGCTGACCTTGTAGCCGGCGAGGCCATGGGTGTTTTGCATATGTCTTAAAATCCGCGCATGCGCAGAAGCCACGACAGGCCGCTGAAACTGACCGGGCGCTGAAACCGCCACACCGGGACTGAAACTGGGACTTGGATTGGAACTGGGACCGGGACTGGAAATGGGAGCGGGTCTGGGAACAGGACCGCAATTGGGAACGGGACTGGGACTGAAACTCTGACTGAGACTGGGACTGGGACAGGAACTGGGACCGGGACTGAAACTGGGACTGGAATTGGGACCGAGACCCGGACCCTAAACCTAACCTGCTGGTTATATAGACAGGTCAAGTCATGTCATGTCATGCCAGGTCATGTCATGTCATGCCAGGTCAGGTCAGGTCAGCTCAGGTCAAGTCAGATCAGATCAGATCAGGTGAGGGTCTTCTACGGTGCCTCTGGGGTAGGGGTAATACTAATAAGGACAGGTGGGTCTGGTAGAATACTGTCTATGGATACTATAGTAGTCTACACGCTATATAGTAGCACCTTTACAGTTTCAACAAAACAAATGGCTCAAAAATATTCAAGCCATTAGGTTTTAGTGCTACATATATGAAACATTCTGTAATACATTTAATTCTGAATAGTCCAATGAAGCATCAAACTTTCAAAAACCAAAATGATTATCTAGATTTTATTCTACATATCTACCTTAGGGTCTGATGAACTTATTAAGCATTTGTTGCCACAGAGAAGGGAATGCTGAGCCAATTTAATAAAACCTATTACTGCAAAATCCTATGATGTCAGAGCTTTTGTGTGTTTGCCAAAACTAATTTGACATGTTTAAAATTCAAATATCTAAAAAGTTAAAATAAAAGTTACTTCAAACTAAAGTGAGGTAGATTATACATCTAGGGAGTGATTTGGAGGTTCTACGCAATGTCGGCAGCTGTGGCCATATTCATGGCGAGGGGTAGATTATAGCAATCAATACACGATATTCACACACATGCGCTGTGGCAACAGTCCCACAACCGTAGTTTTCGTCATCGCCGTCAGATGTCGCATGCTTTGTGAAT
The DNA here is from genome assembly GCA_030323885.1 of Branchipolynoe longqiensis. Lineage (NCBI taxonomy): Eukaryota > Metazoa > Annelida > Polychaeta > Phyllodocida > Polynoidae > Branchipolynoe > Branchipolynoe longqiensis. Next base: position 69,186,095 of record CM059193.1, on the reverse strand, counting down.
ATTGTGTATTAATAGACCCTGACTAGTTTGGTACCCTCCTAAAATATTCAAAAGGGTCCAAACATGAAAATTTGATTTTTCTTGGAAGCTCCAATGACCCAAAAGCAATATACTTTTGGAATTTTCAAAATATCCCAAAATTTGACTGACATATGTGCATTTGAAAGTTAGTAATTTCCATATCTTTTGTATATGCTGTGGCAACGGTCCCACAAGTGTAGTGTTCGTCGTCGCCATCAGATGTCGCATGCTTTGTGAATATTGTGTATTCAACATATTTATCTCAGAAAAATTACACAAACTCAAAATCATCGGAATATGCAACTTTAAGGGAAAACTGTCTATTACAGACAGAAAAGAGCCATACCATCTATACCAAGGCACCCTTTCCTCCTCCCCTCCTTTGACGGTTCGAACGTGTTGACAATGTCCAGACACTTGTCCTTCGTGACCCGGGCGAGCTGGAGCATAAAACATAACAAATTAATCACGTGACCACGCTGCCAAACTAGGCCAACAAATCACCAGACAGGGTGTCCAAGTGAGTTGAGCGCCCGCTTCCTGTGTGACAGGTCATTGGATTCAAGGTTGTCAGGTTTCAAATATGGCCGAGTCAAGCCAATGTATACTTGTCGCTACCTAGCCGGGCGCTCAGCATTACTAGGATTGGGTAAGGAAGACCAATTGTCGGTGATTGAAATTTCACCTGCTTGATCATTGGATGTAATAATATAAATTTAGGCAGCGTCATTGTTTCCAAGGTTCCAATAGATGTCGCCACTATGGATACCTTTACTTAACCCATTCACAGCGCCACCTATTATTTCAACCATGAATTAATGCTGCCATTTATTTCCCATCACACTCTTCAGAGGGCGCCACTAAATAATTTGGCAGAACAGTGAGTGGTGGTTACAGTGAGAAGCGGGTGGTGGCACCACCATCTTAGTTGAGGTTGGGAAGGCCGGAGGAGTAGATGACTAGTCCAGACTCCAGCAGTCAATGACTGAGGGAGTGCTGGAGAAAAGGAGGGGTATTCCAGGTTATTATACTCGTATAATTCTTATAGAGCAGATATATATACCCATGTTTGCTTAATAATCTAGCAACACATGTATTAACCAGATGAACCAGTCTATATTATCTTTAAGCACAAGCCAAAATAATGTGGGTTTTGTTTGTAAATATTAATTCTTCTGAAATTGACCTTCCAGTCATATATAATCAGTTATTTACACATTTTGCACACAATAAGGTATGGTGAAATGGAGATTGATCAATTATCAAGTGAAATATACAAGAGTTATTGGAATAATAATTAAACAAATTATTAAGTGATGGATAAAATAGGCATGGGAATGACAATTGAACAAATTATTAAGTGAAATAAATTAGTCTTTTTGAAGGTCAATTGAATGACAATGAACAATTAAGTGAAATATACATGAGTATGGTCAGATTCAGGGGAGATAAAAAAATTACTTCAAAAGACAGTAAGGTAGATTATAATGTCTATTGACACATATTTGATTGTAGGCTTTTACATGTAAAAGTGATGGTTTGAATAAAAAACGAACAGTTCTCGCCGTGAATATGGCCTATGCTGCCGATACGGCATAAAGGAACCACCAATCAATCAAACTTATAACAATAAACCTAATATATTTATCAAAACATAGATATGGCAGAGACTCAAAACCATCAGATGGTCAAATGTGAATATTAGATTTTGCCCGGGCCGCATTCAGGGTCCATCTCGGAGGCACCGCAGAGACGTCTCGGCGATGCTTTTTGGCCTATTTGCATTCAGGGTGCGTCTCGGTGATGTCTCGGAGACGCCTCCCTTTTCAGACTGGAGATGAAAAGCGCCTCGAAAATGGCCGCCGTATTCAGTGGTTTCAGCCAATCACAGCGCAGCTTTTCCATTGCAAATGGCAGCCGCCTATGGGGGGGCGGCCATTTTCGAGACAACAAACTGCTTTTGCCGTTCAAACTAGCGTGCCATCATGGCAATCTCTGCGGCGCCTCCGAGACGGACCCTGAACGCGGCCCTGGTGTGTGGGATTATCTACAATCGGGCTGGTTCCAGAGAGGTGTCAAAGCAACTGGATATGTACATGCCCGGTATATAATTCATGACGCCGAGACGGACTACTATAATATGGGCTTTATTTGTAATGCTAAGTGTAGTTACAAGTAAAAGCTAAGGTTCAGAGAATAGGCTAAAGGTAGTAAATTTGAGTCTGTTCATCGACCAGGCACTCAACCCTATAATCGACTGTCCATAATGCTGGTGGGTGGGTGGTAAATTTGGGAGAATGGCTCGTTTGGTCGGAGCAGAAACCTATCTGGAAGTGCCATTGGCGGTGGACGTGCCGGAAGGGTGCGTAGTCGGCTCATAGTTCATAATAAAGTCGCTAGGTGGGTAGGGTAACAGTTACTTTGATAGGTGGTGCCACAAGTAGTCCTCTCTCCGCGCCAGAATTACCCATGTTGCGAGTGCAGCCGGGACAATGAGGGTGATCGCGAACCCAGCTAGGTTTGTTTGTTGTTGTTTTACATCCTAGCAACATCTAAGGTCATATCAGGACGGGTATCGACTTGTGACAGTGCGCACTCATGGCGACTTTATAGTGCTGCCCTACTGGGAAATCAGGCCGCCGGCACCATGACCCGATGTCCCACTCAGTCACATTATCCTGACACTGACCTAACCAGTCCTTGCCCTATCCTATTAATGCTGAGCGCCAGGCTAGGAAGCGACAAGTACCAATTTAAAAGTCATTGGTTTGACTCGACCGGGAACCAAACTCCCGACCTTCCACACGCGAGGCCCACACTCTACCGATTAGGCCACCGCGCCCGGTACCCAGCTAGGTGCATACCCGTCATTTTCTTGCGATAAAGAAGAACAGTATCTGATTCTACTCACCCCTTGTTCTGCTTCTAAAAATAGTAACAAATCGTCGGTGGACATGCAGTCTGAGCAGCTGGCGTACCTGCGGAGAGACACATGAATAATTAATTCACAGTAATAACTTTCGGAACAATATTCTCTGTGGTGGAGTGGTTAGAGCGTCTGACTTTTTTCTAGGTCAGACTCCTAATCTGAGGGTCGGCGGTTAGATTCCACGTGCCCCCAGCTCTGCCAATTTGGATTTCCACCACTGTGTATAACTAACTTACAGCGTCATCAAAGGCTGGTTGCTCTCATACCATGTCTATATGGTGTGGGAGGTTAAAAATCCCTTGGGTCGGTAAAAGTGTAGGCTCGGGCTTTCTATCGACAAGAAGTGGGATGAGGAAGACCAGTCGTCTATGACTGAAATTTCCCCTGCTTAAACAACTAATGGACCAAAAAAAAAAAAAGAAAAAAAAAAATATTAACAACTTAGTTTTCGTAAGCGTTTCAAAACTAGCATCTAAAATCGCATGTTAGAGCAAGCTATTTTTTAAAACATATTTCCTTAAAGTTGCATAGGCCAATGAAAACATCAAATTTTCAAAACCAAAACAATTATCTAGATTTGATTCTATATATCTAACTTAGATATTGTTGCATTTATGAAATATTTGTTGCAGCATAGAAGGGAATACTGAGTCAATGTAATATAATCTACTACCGAAGAAGCATATGGTGTCAGAGCTTTGGCATGCTGGCCAAAATTAATTTGGCATGGTTGCACTTAAAATATCTCAAAAGTTAACGATTTAAAGTAAAAGTACTTCAAGCTAAAAGCATGGTAGATTACAACAATCAATCTCATATATTTATCTCAGAAAATGAGATAAACTCAAAACCACCGGACTATGCAACTTTAACAACTTATTTTGTCTGAAGTATTTCAAAAGTGGCGTCGACAATTGTATGTTAGAGCAAGCTTTTAAAAAGAAAACATATTTCTTTAAAGACCTGGTCATGTGATTTTTCCATGTATTCATTACGATATAGCGATATAGCGATTGGTAGACAGGAAGTGTGAACACTTATTTGTCTCTCATTTTTGCTTGAGTGCAAGTAATTAGCAACACAAGGAATACATTATTAGCATCAGTAGTATTAGCATGTGCCATGTGCTTCTCACGGGTTTGTTTTGCTCTGATGCATCCCACAATGCACCGCGCCGCTGGAACCGTGATATAGACTATTGGCTGATTGGTAGTAGTTCTGTGACGTCACACAGGGAAGGGTGGACTTACATAGGTTATAAGGCATACTCATAAACCTTCAAATATGACTGTCTACCGGTGAAAACAAGTCACTCGTTATAAGTTATAAGTTAATCATTATATAAGGGCAGTAAAAATACAGTCACCATTTTCCTTTTTTTAAACTTTAAGTTATGCCCTAACCTATGTCATTGAGAACAGTCTTTAGGACTTAATAACACTACAGTAAAACCTCTCTAAATCGACTAACCATGGGACCAACTATAAATGGTCCATTTAGGGAGGTTGTCAGTTCAGGGAGATTTATATCGTTACAATGGCGTTCTCTGTGGTGGAGTGGTTAGAGTGTCTGACCTTTTTCTAGGTCAGACTCCTAATCTGAGGGTCGGCGGTTCGATTCCCCGTGCCCCCAGCTCTGCCAATTTGGATTTCCACCGCTGTGTATAACTTACAGCGTCATCAAAGGCCGGTTGCTCTCATACCATGTCTATGTGGTGTGGGAGGTTAAAAATCCCTTGGGTCGGTAAAAGTGTAGGCTCGGGCTTTCTATCGACCAGCAGTGGAGTGGGGAAGACCAGTCGTCTGTGACTGGGATTTCCCCTGCTTGGGACAACTAATGTACCCAAAAAAAATAATGAGAGACAAATAAGTGTTCACACTTCCTGTCTACCATTCGCTATATCGCTATATTGTATGGGCAATCGTTTGGGACCCAAATAAAGCGATCGACATAGGGGAGTGGTCGCTCTGTGGAGGTGGTCGGTTAGAGAGGTTTTACTGTAAGAACCACAGCTTGATCACAGAGACCTTCAGACCATGGTTGCGCTCTACATAACTCAATTATTTCAAGCTATACAAATATGACTATTTATAGTTGATCATAATAATTGTACATGTTACCCTAACATGGACAATTCTCGGTGGGACGGGGAGGGGAGTTGGTCGGCCCTGCCAAACTTGTCCACTGACATTGGTGCCACCTATCGATTTCTTCTGGAACTTTCTGATTTTAACTTAATGATACTACTGCGACCACCTAGCATCAAACGGCTCCTCCAGTGTTGATGCCTCGGCCTGCCTCCGGGCTCTTGTCCATTCACCGCTTGGACCCGATACCACAAGGTCAGGCCGATCTACAATTTGCTGCCACCCACCCCTCAACTACATCATGAGGATAAGGTTAAAGGTGTGCTTGTTACGGTAGAGATCCCAAGTCTATTTACATTGTGTTTGATTCCTGTTCTATTCCTCTGATTAAAGTTGCAGCGTCCGATGGCTTTGAGTTTCTGTCATCTTCTGAGTTAAATATATTAAATTGATTGTTATAGCATCCCTTACTTTAGTTTGAAGTAACTTTTACTTTAAATGTCTAACTTTTGAGATATTTGAAGTGCAACCATCCACAAATAATGTTGGCAAGCGCGCCAACACTCTTGACACCATAGGCTTCTGCAGTGACAGGTTCTATTAAATTGCCTCTTGGCAAGCGCGCCAACACTCTTGACACCATAGGCTTCTGCAGTGACAGGTTCTATTAAATTGCCTCTTGGCAAGCGCGCCAACACTCTTGACACCATAGGCTTCTGCAGTGACAGGTTCTATTAAATTGCCTCTTGGCAAGCGCGCCAACACTCTTGACACCATAGGCTTCTGCAGTGACAGGTTCTATTAAATTGCCTCTTGGCAAGCGCGCCAACACTCTTGACACCATAGGCTTCTGCAGTGACAGGTTCTATTAAATTGCCTCTGTATGCCCTTCTATATGGAGACAAGTTGGATATGTCGAATCAAATCTGGATAATTGCTTTGATTTTGAAAATTTGATGTTTTCATCGGACTATGCAGCTTTATATAAAGCACTAGTATACCACTCCTGTCTCGTCGTGAATTGTGAATAAATAAAGTTGTTTATTGTCATGTTAGAGCCCCTTTAAATGCACTGCTGGATTTCTCATTTATTAATTATATTATATTTGACTTGTTTATGGACAGCAGGTTATTGTCATAAGCAGATAAGTCACTAGTTTGTTTGTTTGTTTGTTGTTGTTTTACGTCACTAGTACGTACATGCCATCACCTCTGCCAATTTGGATTTCCACCGCTGTGTATAACTTACAGCGTCATCAAAAGTCAGTTGTTCTCATACCATGTCTATGTGGTATGGGAGGTTAAAAATCCCTTGGGTCGGTAAAAGTGTAGGCTTGGGCTTTTTATCGACCAACTGTCTAATGGTGAAAACAAGACTATTCAGATTTATCGATGATAGGCAGTATAAATCTTCAAGGAAAAAAAATCATTAGCGGGTTCTGTGTCACTGCTCAATGTTGTGACCCACTTAAATTAATCTTTTTAAAAATTAGGTTATATTTTATTCTGGTCTAAAGAATCATACGTACCGAACTAAAAGGAAGTATATTTCAGGCCGAGTAGATATTTCTTTGAATAAGTTGATAAATTCTTCGCTATTAAGTCTTCCCCGTTCTCCGTCCTTTGTTGTTGATAATTCCTAAAGATGAAAATATAATTTAGCAAAATTAAACTTGCTAAATCGCTCACGGGTAAAGAAACATCAGTGGAATGCAGTAGTAGTAAGATGGTATGTGCTTTCTAGCATATTGAATCATGACTAATTGATTGAATGATTGATTGACTGTGCACAATCCTGCTGCTTCATAGTGAGGCCATACAGAGACCACAATATTTATAATATATAATAGTTCATATTCAATATAGATATATATACATGAAATAGACATAATCTAGATATATCGACATAAAATAGACATAATATAGACATAATATAGTCATAATATATGCATAATATGGACATGATAGACATAAAATAGACATAACATTGATATCAAATATACATTCTATACATATAATATAGACATAATAGATAGGATAAGTACTTATCGATATATAAAGGGCGGAGCGGCCTATTCTCCGTTATTGTTTATATTATCTACTGCGCAGTAGCCGACCGCGTGTGTGCGGAAATTGAGTTGGTTTGGCCTAAACCTTGTGCACCAACGAAAAGTAAGTTGGCTTGGCCTAATAGGGCCCAATGACCGCCTGCTACTGCAGCGCCACTTTGTTCTCGTGCCCTGCGCCCCTCTGTTTGGCCAGTGCGCAGCTGCTTTTCAAACTGATCAACCCATATTCATGTTTGTGTTTGTGTCCAGAGCATAGCCTACTTTATATACACATAATATAGACATAAAATAGACATAATATGGACATAAAATATACATAAAATAGACATAATATGGACATAAAATATACATAACATAAACATAACATAGACATAAAGTAGGCATAATATAGGCATAATATAGACACAAAAGACATAATATAGATATAATATAGACATAATATAGATATAATATGTATATACTATATATATAACATAGATATAATACAGACATAATACAGACATAACATATAAACACAGATAAAATACATATAAAATACATATAACCTAGATATAACAGATGTATATAATATAGATATAATATAGATAAAGATATTATAAAGAGAATATATACATATATATATATATATATATATATATATATATATATATATATTATTTACAAGACATTTGCTTGACCCACCTTGAGCTTCTGTTGTACTTTGACAGTGGTGAGTCCGGTGTTGAGTTTCTTGATGATCTTGATCACCTCCAACTCGTCCAGCTGCCCCGCTTGGTCTGTATCTGCCACATTGAACACCTCTTGCAGCCATCTGGTGGTCGATCAAGGAACTCATACACCACTTTTAAAGCTGACCAAAATCTAATTTCAGTGATATCTACCTGTCGTGCCCACGTATTTTTTGTTTATTTTTTTTGTGTCTTTATGTCTTCTTTTTTTTGGCAAAAGGGAAATGTTGCGTGGAAAACTTACTTTTAATTTTCCAAACTTTTCAGGTTTACCAGAGCTATTTAGAAACCCTGTTCGTCAGAATAGGGACATCATGTATACCATTATAAGGACAAGGGTTGAATGAGTGGCCGGCCGCTCATTTGAGATCATTGCTGGGACCAGAGGGTTCAGCAAAGCTCGCACCGCAAACCCACCACTAGGGTGGCAGTCAATCACAACTCTCACACCGGCGTACTCCCACTGGCTGACCATCTCCTGAGCCAATCACACTCCACCTCGCATCGCCAGTCTTCCTCGCACACCGACCCACTTTCCTAGGTCAATTTACTCCAAAACACCTATCTCGCGGTCCAAATCCAAGACAAAGACAATTAATTATATCAGGCATATATATATATTTTTTTAATTGTTTTACGTCCTAGCAACATCTGAGGTACCGACTTGTGACAGTGCGATCATGGCGACTTTAGAGTGCTGCCCCACTGGGAAATCAGACTACCGGCACGATGATCCGATATCCCACTTAGTCACTTTATCCTGACACTGACCTAACCAGTCCTTGCCCTATCCTATTAATGCTAGGCGCCAAACTAGGAAGCGACAGGTATCAATTTTAAAATCATTGGTTTGACTCAACCGGGAACATAACTCCCGACCTTCCGACACGCGAGGCCCACGCTCTGCCGATTAGGCCACCATGGCCGGTAATTATATCATGTAAATCGCTAAAACCAACACAGCAAAGAATTGCACAATTTATAGTGTTCACCTTGACTGTCTTATCCTGTCATATTTTGTATCCTGATTCATTTATACTTTACGCGCTTGACTTCCTCCCTATGCTAAATAACATCCTCGGTTACCACCAAATTTTCAAAAACAAAACAATTATCTAGATTTGATTCTACATTTCTAATTTGGATACTGATGCACTTATTAAGCATTTGTCAGCACATAGAAGGGAATGCTGAGCCAATTTAATAGAACCCGTTACTGCAGAAGCCTATGGTGTCAGAGTTTTGGCGTGCTTGCCAAAACTAATTTGACATGTCTACACTTCAAATATCTCAACAATTAGCCATTTAATCTAAAAGTTATTTCATACTAAAGTAAGGTAGATATTACCAATCAATTTAATATATTTATCTCAGAAAAATGACAGAAATTCAAAACCATCGGACTACGCAACATTAAACAATTCACAAGCAACCAATGAGTGACCTGCCCTCTGATGATCGTGACCTTGCCTGTGCATAGGAATAATGTTATGTTTCTTCACCAACTCTGCTTTCTCGTTCTCTATGTTTCTGCCCTGCCTAGTAATGCACATACATACAAATGTAGTAGTCTGCACTTACCTCTCAGGCAAGTAACCACATAGACAGGTAGGCGTGGTTAGTGTGGTGATATCAGGGAGCCTCGGTGGTGTAATGGTTAGCACACTGGCCCGGAATGCAAAGAGATGTGGGTTCGAGTCCCACTCTAGGCGCAATATTTCCCATTTTCATCACCCCTACGACACTGGTTGCCGTGACCATGATCCTGTACAAGCTATGTGATGTATGGTTGTTGAACCTACCCTGTGTATGTATGTGTTAGTGCATTGCCTGTATGTATCAGCCTGTGTATGTAATTGTAAGCATTAAAAGACTTACAATTCCAGGGGGACGAGTGTAGTGGTCTGCACTGACCTCTCAGGCAAATAACCACATAGACAGGTAGGTGTGGGTAGTGTGGTGATATCAGGGAGCCCAGGTGGTGTAATGGTTAGCACACTGGCCCGGAATGCAAAGAGATGTGGGTTCGAGTCCCACTCTAGGCGCAATATTTCCCATTTTCATCACCCCCACGACACAGACAATAATCTTGTCTTAAAAGGATACTGGTCCCGCATTTGTTGCCGTTCATCTAACGACTCCGCTGCTGAAATGAGAACAATACATCAGGTTAAACGTTGCATAATCTATCGATTTTGAATGTTGTGTCATATTTATTCAAAGTTACATATATCAGGTTCACAATTATGTAAGCTTAAGGTGTAAGAATTATATGCATGTCATGGAGGTGATTGAAAATGGGAAATATTGCGCCTCGAGCAGGAATCGAACACAAATCTCTTGCATTCCGGGCTAGTGTACTAACCATTAAACCACCTATGCTCCCTGATGCCATCACCCTATCCATGCACACCTGTCTCCGTGGCTCTTTACCTGAGAGGTCAGCGCAGACCACTACATGCATATTATTGTAATGGCCCACGGCCCTCCGACTCCCACACTGCCACGCACACACGGAAGAATGCCAAGATCCAATATCAGTACGCTTCAACTTGGTTTATTGAACCAATCTGCTCTCCGCGGTGTCCACAGTCAACTGACCCACCCCCTGACTCGCCAGATCCCACATCAACTCTATAGGTGAGATGGGGGGGTGAGCTAGCCACACGCAGTAGAGGGCAGCCCAGTCGGGGTCTGCCCGGTGGCTAGCCTGCCACCACCTAGCACAGTTCAGTGTAACTGCGTAGGTGTGCGGCGTAGTCTCCGCCGCTACTGCGTGGTAGTATGGCTCATGTACAGACTACTACATTATTAAATAGCAAATGTGTCTTATCAATATCAATTCTTGAACTGGATATTACTACTATTAATACTATGTACTAGCCGGATAGGTGGAGTTGGAACGAGTTTGTTTGTTGTTGTTTTACATCCTAGCAACAACTAAGGTCATATCAGGACGGGTACCGACTTGTGACAGTGTGCACTCATGGTGTCTTTATAGTGCTGCCCCACTGGAAGACCAGGCCGCCAGCACCATGATCTGATATCCCACTCAATCACATTATCCTGACACTGAGCCAACCAGTCCTGGCCCTATCCTAATAATGCCGAGTGCCAGGCTAGGAAGCGACAAGTATCAATTTTTAAGTGATTGGTTTGACTCGACAGGTGTTCGAACACATGGAGTTGGAACGAACTGGATACAATTTAATAGAACCTGTTCCTGCTGAAGCTTATGGTGTCAGACTATTTATGTTGATTGATTGATTGATTGGTGGATGCTTTACGCTGTGTCGGCAGCATAGGCCATATTCATGGCGAGAAATGTTTGTTGTTTGTTCAAACCATCGCTTTTACATATAAAAGCAGACAATCAATTATGTGCCAATAGACACTCATTAAATTGACTATTTATGTGACTGCCAAAATATTTATCATCGATCATTGTTTTTTCTTCCTTTTTTTTGGCCTTAGCGTGTCTGGCTGTCCTCGGGTTGGTCTTTGGCCAGGTTCTTCTATAGACATGCCTATTGTTTGTTCTTTGATGTCCGGCTTCTTGATGTTTGTCCAACAAGGAAGACAAACAGAAAGCACAGTGGCACAATAAAAGGACAGCAGTTCAAACATAGCCAATCGCACCCCCCTACCCCCGCCCCCCCCCCAACACACCCCAATTAGTGCCACCCGCCACGTAGAAAAGCTAACTACCCATGGTCCAGTTCTCCTCTGTGCGGATAGGCGGCGCCACTGTCTAATTCGCAAAGACTCGCCTGCCAGCCGCGTGGTGGAGCCACTATCAAAGGTCCAGACTATGCCAGTGTCCATGCAGTCCATCCAGTTAACAGTATCCACGATTACAACTGCGTTGTCTGATAAAAGCAATAACTCATCTAAAAGCGAAACACTTTCCTAGAATTGATTTATTTACATATCCACATATATGTGCACTCATTAAACATGCATTGTTCCATAGAAGGAATATTAAGTCAAGTCAATAGAACCTGTCACTGCTTGAAGCCTATGAATAGTGATGATGTCCACACTTGTGGTATTGACACCAAAACTAAATTTAGCATGTACTCACTTCTAATATATATACAATGTAACCCCTTAAAGTAAGTTACTTCAAACAAAAGTAAGATATATTATAATGATCAACCTAATATATTTATGTAAACTGTACATTGTAAACTGTACATTTTTAAGCAAGTGGTACAGGCAAGAGGCTGAGTCGTGACAGCTGAATAGGCCAGGAGGGAGCATCAGGTAAGGCAGAGAGCCTGTCCATTCGCCTGAGTTGCTAAGCGTCAATAGTTGTGAGGTGTCCAGATAAGGTACAAACATAGGCACCATTAAAGGATAATCAGTTTATGGATAATTTTACCCGTATAATGCTTATACATCACATACTTGTCAACAGCCGTTGGAGGAGAGGTGGGCCGCAAGTGGTGCCACCTGTCAAGTGTGGGGTCTTACGGAGTATAACAATGGTGATAATATATAATAAAATTAATATATAATGGAAACAATTCCATTAATATTTTTATACTCGCATAATGCATTATAGATCACATATATACATATTTCTCCTTATTTAATATGGCAGAAGGGTCAAGACTATCAGATTATGCAAGGTTAACTAATGCTAGCCACATATAATTATATCTTAACAAGAAGGATAAAAACAGATAAAGAAGTAACGATTGCAATACCAGTTATCATTCACCCTCAGAAATTGTTTTAAATAACTTCCTTAACATGCATGTGAGGCTTAAACAATTATATTGAATTCTACAAGTATGCGATGACCACATTGCCAATAATTACATTCATTTGTATACCATGAGACTGGCTTCAAGAACCGGTGACCTGGGAAACAATCGTCTTTGTACAGTATCCTGGTCATGGTACCAATGACATGGGAGGGTGTTTTTTTTTTGCAAATGGGGAAACCTTGCGCTAGGATTGGAAATCAAACACATACTTCTGCCATTCTGGGAGCTAGCGTCATAACAATTAGACTATCTTGGCCCCCTTGATGCAATCACCCTACCCATGCCTACCTATTTGGGTCATTCTCAGAAACTGTGTACCACTTGAGGTAGTCTACTTGAAATGCAAATTTCAAAGAAACCCATTATTGGAGTGTCAATATTTAGATTTCATCATTTAGCCCAATAACGTGGGAGATATTTTAGATCAAAAGTAAATGTTAATATTGTGTATTATGTATCTTATTGGGATGGATGTAGCTGAATACATCGAAAATTACATCACTAATTTGTGACATTGTCAACAGCATTGAAAATAAAGTGTCACAAACTTAATGAAAACCTCTGAACTACAGCTCATTTCACTTCAAATGGTCATATACAATGTCTTCATTAAGTTGAAGACATTTATTTAAAAAAAAAAAATTTAAAATGATGAAATAGTTAACCTTTTCTGGAGTCATTAAAATCATAACATTTCGTTTCCACTTGCAAGTACTATGAAACGCTGTATCAAACACTGAGTACAGATACAGTACAAAAACTATTTTCACCATTTGACACTCTATGCATGGACCCAGTTATGGTATAGTAAAAGATCAATCCTGAAATTGCCCCTAAACATTGAAATTTGAGCCGAACATTTGTGTAAAATTGTTGTTTCCACTTTGACTGTTACCTTGCTAATATTTTTTTGCTTTTCTCTTTAATATTCACAAATAAGACAAAACCATAGCAATGAGGTTTCAAATTATTATTACTACTGTTTATAAAGCAAGTGGCATGTGAAATGTCCTAAAAATGTCAAGTTTTGTGTGGAAAATATTTGATTTTGGAGTCAGATTGGTTTCCATGCTATACTGCTATTTATTGGGTGTGAGCATCATTTGACCTACTTAAAAATGCCAGAATATGTTTATTTTCAATTATTCAGATGCAAAAGGACATACACATTGAGGAAACTTGTTTATAGGACTTTGGCAGCATTTTGATTTTGTGGTCTGATGTCACACTATTGGTACACAACTTCTGAGAATGACCCATTTAGCATTTCATCCGAGGAGTTCAGTGTACGTCACTACAGTAGCGACAGGTGGCAATTACATACATCTTTAACTTGGCTCAGTTGGGGAATTGGGAGGAAGTGGGTGTTTGTTCTACACTCGGTGATCCTGTCTGCGTAGTAGCGTGCACAGAGGGGGGTGGGGGGCAGAGGGTGCGACAGCCCCAGGCATCCATATGTCATGGTTAATGTATGCGTACTAATTGTACACCCTGGACTATCTGCACACTAAGTGTACACTGCATGGCTTAAACACGTAGTGTGCGCGTACTAAAGCCAGACGGGATGGCCGAATGAGTTAGAGCGTCCGTCTTCTGTGTTGGTAGATCATGGGATTGAACCCCGGTCAAACCAATGACTTAAAAATTGATAGATGTCACTTCCTAGCCAGGCGCTCGGCATTATTAGGATAGGGTAAGGAATGGTTGGCTCAGTGTCAGGATCATGTGACTGAGTGGGATATCAGGTCATGGTGCTGCTGGTGGCCTGGTCTTCCAGTGGGGTGGCACTATAAAGTCACCATGAGTGCACACTGTCACAAGTCGGTACCTGTCCTGATATGACCTTAGATGTTGCTAGAACGTAAAACAACAAACAAACAAACTAAAGCCATACAGTGTCTAAATAGGGTGAGTACTTCAGGCAAGCTTGTTTTGCTTAATGACGCCTCTAGAGCACATTGATTTTTATCATCGGCTATTGGACGTCAAAGATATGGTCATTATGACATATTTCTCTGGAGGAAACCTGCTGCCGCCACATAGGCTATGCTTTCCAATAAGCAGCAAGGGGTCTTTTATATGCACTTTCCCACAGACAGGACTGTACATAATACAGGCTTTGATGAACCAGTTGTGGACCACTGGTTGGAACGGAAAACAGCCCAAACTGTAAATGGGTCCCCTGAGCAGGATGACCCACACCTTCATAGATGGACACTCCACTGCCTGAGCTACGTCTCACTCCCCTTGGATGTGTACTCTGTGCATATAAGTAAACGGACAGAGAATAAACTGTGGACAGTGTGTCTTCTGAGTACACACTGTATGCAAGTCTCTGTACATGTTCTTAATACAGGCTCATGGGATTCGAACCCAGAGGTTCGAACCCTGGTCAAGTCAAACCAATGATTTAAAAATTGATACTTGCCATTTCCTAGTAATGGTTGGCTCAGTGTCAGGATAATGTGACTGAGTGGGATATCAGGTCATGGTGCTGGCGGCCTGGTCTCCCAGTGGAGCAGCACACTTAAATATTCGCCATCAGTGTGCACTGTAGCAAGTCGGTACCCGTCCTGATATGACCTTAGATGTTGCCAGGACCTAAAACTCTAAAACCAAGCAACCTTAATACAGGTCCATACTCCCTTAAATCCGAAATTCTCAAATTTGAAACACAACTGGCCCCAAGGATCTCGGGTAAGGGATTATGGACCTGTAACAGTACATTTATATATAACTACACAAATGACTAAAACACACCAGTGTTTAAATTCAGATGTTTACTTAAAGTTGCGTAGTCCGATGGTTCTGAATTTCTGTATTTTTTCTGAAATAAATATATTAGATCGATCACTAGTATCTACTTTACATTAGTTCAAAGTTACTTTTATTTTAAATGGTAAACGTTTGAGACGTTTTGAGTGCAAACATGGAAAATTAGTTTTGGCAAGCTTGCCAAAACTCTGACACCATAGACTTCTGCAGTAACAGGTTCTATTAGATTGACTTAGTATTGTCTTCTATGCAGAAACATATGCTTAATAAGTGCATCAGTATCTAAGTTAGATATATAAAATCAAATCTAGATAATTGGTTTGGTTGTGAAAATCTTATATTTCATCGGACTATGCAGCTTTAAATACTACTCAACAGTGGGTCACGTAATCTTTGGAAACAGCGACTTACTAAATAGATTAGCCTCCAATACAGTAATCACGCCACATTCATGGGCACGGTTGGTTGGTTGTTGGAGTTCTACATCATCGCAACATCTAAGGTCATATCAGGACGGGTACCGACTTGTGACAGTGCACACTCATGGCGACTTTATAGTGCTGCCCCACTGTGAAATCAGGTCACACCATGACTCGATATCCCATTCAGTCACATTATCCTGACACTGAGCTAACCAGTCCTCGCCATATCTTAGTAATGCAAAACGCCAGGTTAGGAAGCAACAAGCATCAATTTTAAAGTCATTGGTTTGACTCTGCAGGGAACCGAACAGCCGACCTTCCGCACGCGAGGCCCGTGCTTTACCGAGTGGGCAACCTCATGCATACGGAATTGGCGACTCAGACATTGTATTGTGGTTATAGAAGGATGCACCAGTGCATCCAAATATCAAATATAAAATCACAAAAGAAAAAAATTTTAAACATTGGGATTAAAAGCAGACGACCTATTGGTGAATTATTAACTTGTTCTCTGCGTCACAGACATCTGTCACAATGGCGAACGCCTCCCAGACAAAGGCTCGAAAGGTCAAAATGGGGTCAGCGTGTCTGGGAACTGGGAGACCGGCAAATTCCAGATTCTCAGCATGTGTGTGTGCGCACGCACTGACCACAAATCTGTAAACTAAGTAGGATGTGGGAGAGGGTGGGGAGAGATGAGGGAAAGGGGAGAGGAGAGAGGAGAGGCGAAGAGAGTGGAGGAGAAGACATGAGAGAGAAGAGGAGAGCGGAGGAGAGGGGAGGGGAGAAGAGGAAATGGGAAGAGATGGGGGGGGGAGAGGACAGAAGAGGGAGGAGGACTGAGGGAGGTATGGGGAGGTGAGTGGAAGAGGGGGAATGGTAAAGGGAGGATGAGGGGAGGGAGGAGGAGGGGAGGGGAGGGAGGAGGAAGGGGAGGAGGGGGCGGGGAGGTGAGGGGGTGAGGGAGGGAGGGGGGGAGGGAGGGGGGAGAAGAGGAAATGGGAAGAGATGGGAGGAAGAGGTCAGAAGATGGAAGGAAAGTGAGGGAGGTATGGGGAGGTGAGGAGTAGAAGATGGGGGGTAAGGGAGGAGAGTGGAAATGGGGGTGGGGAGGGGAGGGGAGGGGAGGCGAGGAAGGGAAGGGAGATGGGGGAGGGAGTGGAGGGGAGGGGAGGGGAGGGGAGGGGAGGGGAGGGGAGAGGGAGGGGAGGGGGAGGGGGGAGGGAAGGGGGAGGGGAGGGGAGGGGAGGGGAGGGAGGGGAGGGGAGAGGAGGGAGGGGAGGGACGGGAAGGGAGGGAAGGGGAGGGGAGGGGGGAGGGGGGAGGGGAGGGGAAGGGCGGGTGGTGAGGGGAAGAGAGGGGAGGAGAAGAGAGGAGAGGAGAGGTGAGGGAGGAGAGGAGAGGAGGGGGAGAGGAGAGGAGAGGAGAGGAGGAGGAGAGGAGATGGGGAGAGGAGAGGAGAGGGGAGAGGGGAGGGGGAGGAGAGGTGAAGAGAGGGGAGGGGAGGGGGAGGAGAGGAGGCAGAAGAGGGGACGGGGAGGGCGGGTGGTGAGGGGAAGAGAGGGGAGAAGAGGAGAGGAGATGCGAGGAGAGGAGAGGAGAGGAGAGGAGAGGAGAGAGGAGAGGAGAGAGGAGGGGAGAGGAAAGGAGAGAGGAAAGGAGAGAGGAGAGGAGAGAGGAGAGGAGAGGATAGAGGAGAGGGGTGTAGGGAAGAAGAGAGGAGGGGGAGGGGAAGGGTAGGAGACGTGCAGAGAGGGAAGGCGTAAGGAGCAGACGACTCCTTTTGATGGCTGAAATCCCAAGAGTGAATGCCGGTGGATCAATACCACCCATCACCATCACCACCACCAGTTCCCGCAACCCCACCCCACCCCACCCAACCCCACCCCCGCCTCCAACCAGCTCCATCCAGACACTTTACGTCCGTCTACCGCATTATCTCGTCCCCGGGTCTGCAGGCTGTCACTAGCCCCCACAGAATGTCCCAAGTTGATGGAAAATCCACGCTTACATTATCTTCCAAACCATGACGCCTCTCCACTGCGACATCACAATTAGCACGTGAAGTTACTTGACACCGTATCAAATGGGGCTTGCGACAGTTTAGCATAATTACTATTGGCAGTCCTCAGCACATTTTAAAATTAATTTCATTTTTAGTAGTAGAAGATAATTAATACAAGAGTTAACGCAGTTACCGTTTGGAATCCACATTAGGTTTTAACGAATTAATTACACTTTTCTTAGTGATAGAACACATTATTTACGATTTGCCCACTGCATCCGGTCATGATGAAAACGTGGTAACGAGGATGAACAGATGAAATCATGCTATAGACCTTTTCCGCAGAGAATGCGCACTCAACTGAAACTCGGGTTGCATGACAATTCTGGAAGCCAGTACTAAATTTGCATAGAGTTATTATTTAATGCAATAATTACTTAACCTTCCTATGTATAAATACATACTTTTAAATAGATCAAATAAGAAATTAGCTATCACTGTGTCTGATGTTGGCTTATTGATAAGAAATATAAAAATAAGTCGCAACTTGTACCTATATTAGTAACTTTAGACATAACTAACTCTAAAGCTGGATTTATTTATTTATTTATTTATAGAATTATTTAGAACTAAATGCAGAAAATAATAATTTTGGCGATAGGAACTTGCTCAGAAGGTTTTATTTTACATCTAAAATCTAGGGTTTTCTGGATGTAAATATACATCTAAGAAATGTTGATAGGAACTTGCTTCGCAATAATGCATTTATTAAAGCCGCAGTTTGATGAAAGGATCAAATCTAAAATTTCAAAACACTTCACAAGATTTGATCTAAATATTCAACTTTTTCTTTTCTCTTTTTTTCTTCTTGAAGATTCCTCTTGAAGTTGTATAGTCCGATGGTTTTGAGTTTCTGTAATTTCCTGAGATAAATATATTAGGTTGATCGTTATAACCTACCTTACGTTAGTTTGAAGTAACTTTTATATTAAATGGCTAACTTTTTAGATATTTCAAGGGCGAACATGCAAAATAAATTTTGGCAAGTACCCCAAAATTCTGGCATCATACTATTCATAGGTTTTTGCAGAAACAGGTTCTATTAAATTGCTTCAGTATTCCTTCTAGGTTCTATGTGGTGACAAATGTTTACTAAATGTACCAGTATCTAAGTTAGATATCTAGAATCAAAATCTAGATAACTCACTAAGGGCGGAGAAAGAGTTAACATACAGTGGTTTTTATTTCATTTTCATTTCGTTAAATTTAGGTTCAACATTTTTTTATTGGTGCTAGTCGGTGTGTTTGTTCGTCATTCGCCCCTTGGGGTTATCGGTCCCAGTGATGGTGGTCCTGGGCCGGAGTCAAGCCCTTAACCCTTCCCGTTACTTGTTCGTTTGAGATGTGGGTGGGTAGGTGAAGTTAGATGGTGAAGTTATCCGAACGGCAGCTGGAGGAGTTGTGTGGCCATGGAGGCGGTTTGGATTCAAACTGGTCACATGCTGTTTTTGATGGGAGGGGGGTGTGTCTCCTCCTGTAACCGGGTGGAGGAGGTTCCTCCTTAACGATAGGTTGCGCCATCAACGCTGTGGGTATGGGTGTTCTTTCCCCTGGAGGTGTGTGGAGTCGGATGGTTCATTTGGGGGAGGGGGGGCCTGTCTCCGCCCCACGAATTAGCCATGTTACGTTAACATGCACAATTCATTTGGTTTAGAAAATTTGATGATTTCATCGGACTATGCAGCTTTAAGTATTGGCTACACTCGACAAATTATCATGGATTCGTCGCCGACGACGAATTGACCCAATTTAGCCGAACACTGTGACGTCAATTAGAGCTAGTTCAGACATGTCCGCTGTCCTGGAGTTGTCGCCACTAGTTGCAAATTGTAGTGAGTACTTAACTGTGCATGTCCGAAAAGACAGTGAATAGGGGGCAATTATTGGCCTTTGATTGTCGGCTGTGGGGATTAAGGAGCAATGTCCTGGATTGGAATTCATTGAAATGAGTCTTTTTTTCATTGGAAATTGTATGTAATGAATATTCAGTAAATATAGCCCAGTGGGTCATGTGTATTTGCTAATGAACATTCATTAAATATCGCCCACTGGCTCATCTGTATGTGTTAAAGAACATTCACTATATATCGCCCACTGGGTTGTCTGTAAATTTGTTAATGAACAATATCGTCCACTGAGTCACCTGTATTCATTCATGAATATTCCCTAAGATATCGCCCACTGAGTCATCTGTATTCATTAATGAACATTCACTAAATATCGCCCACTTGGTCGATTGTATTCATTTGATGAACATTCACTAAATATCGCCCACTGGGTTGTCTGTAAATTTGTCAATGAACAATATCGCCCACTGAGTCACCTGTATTCATTAATGAACATTCACTAAATATCACCCACTTGGTTGTCTGTATTCATTGGCGCATAATTTCCTAATTGTGGTTGATTCGATGAGGGGAGCCGGGTACCCACCACGCCCCCAGCGGGCAGGACGAACATCACTGACCTGGAAACCTCCCCTTACCTCCAACCATTCGGATTCGCTTGGCCGTTGGACACTAAAGCAAGGTAGATAATAACAACCAATCTAATAATGTTTAATATTGTCCCTTAAATATTCCTTTTATTCTACAACACATGTCGAAAGCTGCATAGTCCGATGAAGCATCAAATTTTCAAGACCAAAACAGATACCTAGATTTTATTCTACATATATCTAACTTAGATACTGATTCAAACCTAGATCTGATTCTACATATCTAACTTAGATACTGATTTCCTTACTAAGCATTTGTTGCGACAGAGAAGGGCATACTAAGTCAATTTAATAGAACATCTTCCTGGATAAGCCTCGGTTAGATCTGAAGTCAGAGTTTTGGCATGCTTGCCAAAATTAATTTAGCATGTGTAGTGGTCTGCACTGACCTCTCAGGCAAGGAGCCGCATAGACAGGTAGGCATGGGTAGTGTGTTGAGATCAGGGAACCTAGGTGGTGTAATGGTTAACACACTGGCCCGGAATGAAAAGAGATGTGGGTTCGAGTCCCACTCTAGGCGCAATATTTCCCATTTTCATCACCCCCATGACACTGGTTGTCGTGATCATGATCCTGTACAAGCTACGTGATGTATGGTTGTTGAACCTACCCTGTGTATGTATGTGTAAGTGCATTGCCTGTATGTATGTAATTGTAAGCATTACAAGACTTACAATTCCAGGGGGACAAGTGTAGTGGTCTGCACTGACCTCTCAGGCAAGTAGCCGTATAGACAGGTAGGCATGGGTAGTGTGTTGAGATCAGGGAACCTAGGTGGTGTAATGGTTAGCACACTGGCCCGGAATGAAAAGAGATGTGGGTTCGAGTCCCGCTCTAGGCGCAATATTTCCCATTTTCATCACCCCCATGACATATGTTTGCACTTCAAATATCTCAAAAGTTTGCCATTTAAAATAAAAGTGATTTCAAACCAAATTGAGGTAGGTTATACCAATCAATTTAATATAGTTATCTCAGAAACATGATTAAAGGACAAAACGATCGGACTATGCAACGTTAATGACTGCATCAATATCTAAAGCTTCAGTCACACTATGGCTTGCGACCGCTTGCGACCGCTTGTGACCACTTGTGACCGCTTGCGACCACTTTGCGACAGCTTTGCGACCAATTTAGACCAAAGAACCCACTTCCATGCGACCTCCTTACGGCCCCACTTGCGATCAAAACAATGGTCTCCAACATCTGGTCGACTGAGGTTTTTATTTTAGTGCAGTGGCTGCAACTTCCTTGCAACCTTCTGCTCAGCGAATACTGAGGACCACTTTGCGACCATTTTGAGACCACATGTGACCTCTCTGCGACGACCACTTCTTTTTGTGGTAACAAAGTGGTCGCAAGCAGTAAGCGTGACTGGGGTATTAGTTGGCCACGTAGGATCGAATCTAGTTAAATGTTTTTGTTTGACAAAATTTGATGTTTTCGTCGGACTCTGGTACCTTTAACGTGACACATTTTCATCTGGTTTGGATTGCATCGTGGCCTACTTGTCTGTCTATTGTTGGTTGGTTGGTTGATTGATGGAGTTTTACGTCCTGGCAACATCTAATGTCATATCAGAACAGGTACTGACTTGTGACAATGCAGACTCATGGCGACTTTATAGTGTTGCCCCACTAGGAGACCAGGCTGCCATCACTATGACCTGATAGCCCACTCAATCACATTATCCTGACACTGAACCAACCAGTCCTTGCCCTATCCTAATAATTCCGAGCGCCTGGCTAGGAAGCGACAAGTATAAATTAAAAAGTTATTGGTGTGACTCGACGGGTTCGAATCTCGTGATCTACCAAATCCCGCGATCTACCAAAACAGGAGGTGGGCGCTCAACTCATTCGCCCATCCCGTCTGGTGCTCTCTATTGTTGATCACCACCCAAAGGCCCCAGGCTGGATTCCCTGCTCTCCTGCCCGTGGCCCCCTCATTGTCTGCGTGACATCAGACCTGTTATCCCATTAGCTGATCATTCAGCTCAAAGCGCGCTATCTATATTTATTTAACTAAATTATTACTTGACGACATGGCGACACCCACGCGCCTCCAATACAATTACCGCAGCTAAAGAGCCCATCTCATCAGTAAATAGACAGCACTGACCACGCTAGAATTACCAACAATTCACCCCTAAATTTCCAGTATATTTATCCAGTAGGTATATCCGCATTATGTTTATAATAATTTATAACATTAATCAATCCCAACCACTCTCCTACTCAGCAGCCACTTGTACCATCTTTCCTTTCACCATATCTCATAACCAGTCCTTGCCCTATCCTATTAATGCCAAGGACACCGGGCTAGGAAGCGACAAATATCAATTTTATAAGTCATTGGTTTGACTCGACCAGGAACCGAACTCCTGATCTTTCACACGCAAGGCCCGCGTTCTACCAATTCTGCCACCGCACCCGGTCCATATCTCATGTAAACATATCTTATAGATTAGCCTAAAAATGTCAGACAATACCTCACAGAGAAGCCAATAAATAAGCCCTAATTTAACTCCTACTGCTACACATTTTCATCTTTCTAAACTAATACAGCTCATCTCACATATTTGTCTTCTTCTCTTTATGATGTTTCAAACTCCTTTCAAAGCTTTGTTTATTGTTTATTGTTAAAGGTTTTATTCTTTCGTGTGTAAAGATTTGACACTGGAGCAGAAAATAAAAACCCATGGCTTGACATCTGATTCAGAAGAATTTATATATTGGAATGCAAATTAAAATATAGGGATGCACAAAAGATCAAGCATAAGAAAATGCTCCCATGTTTGTTTGTTGGGATGTTATGTCCTAGCAACATCTAAAGTCATACAAGGATGGGTACTGACTTGTGAAAATCCGCACTCAGTGTGGCTTTATACTGCTGCCGCACTGGGTGACCAGGCCGCCGACACCCTGACCTGATACCCCACTCAGTCATATTATACTGATACTGAGCAAACCAGACGTTTCCCTATCCCAGTAATACCCATCACCAGACTAGGTAGTGACAAGTATCAACTTTGTAAGCTATTGGTTGGACTCGGCCTGGTTTCGAACCCCTGACTTCCCGCACGGGAAGCCAGCACTCTACCACATCACAAAACCACTTTATTTAATACATATATTGATAATTCAATATGGTTGAAAGGAGGAAGTAGGCAAACTCTCAGATTCTACTTATTTGTTTGTTTGCTGTTGTTTTACGTCCTAGCAACATCTAAGGTCATATCAGGGCGTAGATTCTACTTAGGAGGAATTGCTTAAGACTTCACTTCACTGCTTGATGATTTTGTTTCGAGCTTCTTCGGTATATTAACAGATTAATGGCCTTCACTCCCACAAAGCTTTCCCAGAATCCAAATATGAGCCTTTAAATAAAACCGAGCAATAACTGCTTCACAACACACCTCCAACTGGGATGGTTATCTGTTAGTACAGGGGCCCTCTGGAGTGGGCGGTGCGTGGGAAGAAAGCAGTGCTCAGGCGCGGCTTACTAACAAATTCGAACCCAAAACCCTCAAAGTAAAAAACTAGTTTTTGTGATCACACCCATTAAGTGTTATACTTTTATTCTAACAGCTAGTCATTGTTGGCAGTTAAACTGTTCACTCATGGTGACTTTATAGTGCTGCCCCACTGGGAAATCAGGCCGCCTGCACCAAGAGCTGATATCCCACTCAGTCACATTATCCTGACACTGAGAGCTAACCAGTCCTTGCCCTACCCTATTAATGCCGATCGCCAGGCTAGGAAGTGACAAGTATCAATTTCATAAGTCATTGGTTTTACACCACCGGGAACCGAACTTCCGATCTCCCACACAGGAGGCCCGCGCTCTACCGATTCAGCCACCACTTCCGATACTGCTACATGGGAAGCGGGTACTGAACTCATTTGATGATCCTGCATATATTAAGAAGACAATTAATGACGTCACCGGCATTATGAACATAACCTTCACAAAGGCATCTGTTTGCTTTGTTTGTTGGGGCTTTACTTCCTGGGAACATCCAGGGTGATATCATGACAGGTACCCACTTGTGACAGTGCACACTCATGACGATTTTACAGCACTGTCCCACTGGGATACCAGGCCACGGACACCCCTCACCCGATATCCTACTGAGTCACATTATCCTGACACCAAACTAACCAGTCCTTGTCCTATCCTAGTAATGCCGAGTGCTAGGCTAGGTAGCGACAAGTATCAATTTTGTAAGTCATTGGTTTGACTCGGCTGCGATTTGAACTGCCGACTTTATGCACGGGGAAGCCTGTGCTCTTATGGCCTTGTCACAGTATGACGTATTGCGCCAGCGTATGCCCAACGGCTGAAATGGTCCCAATACGTTGAGATTCGTCTAACTTTTCAGCGCGGGGGGCAAAGTTTGACGTATACACAATGTACTCAACGTATGCAGAACATATGTGCGATGTATTGCGAGCCTATGACAGCGTATGAGAGTGTATGATAGAAATTATGGCCAAACGTTTGACTGGCATGCATCCTGCATTCTCGGCATATGGCCAGCGTATGCATAGTGTATGAGTAACCTATCCCCAGTGGGAGGCGCATTGGTCAAACTTTGGTCATACATTGGGCAAACGTTGGGCATATGTTGGCTCGAAAAACGCTTGCATATGCTCACGCAATGTTCGCAGAATACCAGTGAACGGTATATATGTTATTCGATCATCAGAAGTATGCCTTATACGTTAAATACATCAAGACATGTTGGGGAAATGCCATACATATGTTAGACATACGTTAGACATACGTTATTCATACGTTGTCATATGTTGCCAATACGTTGTCAATACGCGGACTGTACGTTTCCGCCGGCTCGACTTACGACTAACATACTTCAACGTATTTCTAACATATGTCTAGCATTAAACGAGATATGTCTAACGTATACAAAGTGTATGCCTAACATAAACCCAACACATTGTCGTACATTTAAGTTTTTTGACATGCACAACATTTTTCGGAGCCTTGGCGTGCAGAGCCGTATGACGCAGTATGACAGCGTATACCAGGATATGCCTAATGTACCCATAACGTTTCTCGGCGTACACCGACGTCTTGGCCCAAAATCACATACGTCGGCATACGCTAAGGTTATACATCGTAGTGTGACAGGGCCTTTAGCGGTTCGGCCACAGCATCCGGTGTGTAATAGCCCCCTCAGGTGGGTAGGCGCCGTGATTTCAAAAGGGCCTTCATCTTGGACTTCATCTCAGTTGAAATCACTTTGTTTGACTACTCGGTCTGCTTTGTCCGACCACGCGCATGTAAACTCGGGGCTTTCGATGCCAGTCTGCCTAGTATTTATGTGTGTGTTTGGGGGGTGGCGCTATTTGTTAAGGCCCTGTCACACTATGACGTATGGCGGCGGCATGTGCGTAATGTGTCGAAATAATTTGAAAATCAAAATAGGTTGGGATACGGCAAACTTTTTGCACCGTGGGTGGTCTCAGCAGCATATGCCTGGTGTATGGCTACCGTATCCCTGGCGTATAGCGACGTATGCAAAGCGTATGATGATGTATACTCGGCGTTCTGAGACGTTTTTGACGGTTGGAGGTGACAGGTCTAGGGTATGAGTAACCTACACCGATGTATGGCCACCGTATGCCTAGTGTAGCAGCGTATGAGTAGCGTGTGCACAACGTATTCAAAACTTATGCGTAACGTGTGCAAAGCGTATGATGACGTATGGTATCACCGTTAGGCCACGCCCCGATCACGTGATCGGTTGCCGCCTGGGTATAAATACCCTGGAGTTTTTGGTTCCTCCACACACTGCCACCATGCCTGCTAAGAGGAACACTACTACTACACCTGCCTGCAAGGCTGCTCTCAGTACTGGAGGAGGACTAGGCTGTGGGAGAGGTAGGAAGAAGCATATTTTGCCAGCTTCACCATCACCATCATCACCATCATCACCTTCATGTTACTTATGTTATTTTATAATTTTGTCTTGCAGGTGGGCGCTGCCTTAGACACTGCGCAGGGTGATCTTGACTCACAGAACTCGAGATGGGAATGGAGGAGGACATTCCCGCCACACCTCCCGCTCCAGTCAGAGAGCGGGGAAAGGGGAACCGGGCAGCCCCAGACAACGTCAACCTCCTGGCTGCGATACAAAAGAGGTTCGACGAGTCTGGGGAGCTGCTGTAAGGCATGCAGCCACCCCCTACACCGGCCATCATGGAGCGTACGGTGTTCGCCAACTACGTGCGGGACTCGCTGATGACGATGGCGCTGGAGCAGTTTCTCAACACGCGGGCAGGGATTAACCGCATCTTGTCGCAGGGGTGGGAGGAAGATTGCTGACGTGAGACAGGCTTGCTTCCTCTGGCTCCTGTGGCTGCGGTGGCTCCTGTGGCTGCGGCGGCTCCTGTGGCTGCACCGGCGACTGTGGCTGTAGCGGCTCCTGTGGTTTGTGCGCCTAGGCCTGGCCCTTCTCAGAGTGAGTTGTACCAGCCTCTTCCCTATTCTCCCCCCTCTACCTTCCCCTTTCTCTCCCCCTCTCTCTTCCCCTTTCTCTCCCCCCTCTATTCCCCTTTCTCACCCTCTCTCTTCCCCTTTCTCTCCCACTTTCTGTCCCTGTCTCTTTCTCTCCCCCTCTCTTTTCCTGTGTTCTTAGTATGTACCTAAAACAGTATATTAAGCTAGGTTATGCTTTCAAAAGTTTAATTCTTATAAAAAGAGAGCAAATTAATTAAAAGTATTGTTAACTAGATTACTTTAATTAGGGATAGAAAGAATACAACAGACATGTAATCGTGTTTTCATATTTATACAAATAGACATATAAACATATTACCATCTCATAACAGTAGACATGTCACAACATAACGGACATGTAAGTTTTCATAAATATATCATAACAGTAGACATACACATTGCATACAGTCAGATACAATGTTTTGGTGCATCAGATCATGCTGTCTTGCCATGATAGTGCTCCGGTATGCGAGATGACCCAGTCTTTAATTAGATTCCGCTGCTCCTTTCCTATCTTGGAGGCGGTGTTGGGGCTAGGTGCAATGTCCACGTCTGGCAGGTTCTGCCCCTCTCCCCACGCTCTGGGGACAAAGTTGTTGTTCCCAGTCTCGGGACGATCCAGCTGCTGGTTCTGCAGCGCTGGGTAGCGCATCCTCATCAGGTTGTGCGCAACCATACATGCGGTGACGATGACCTTCATGGTGGAGGGGTGGTGCTGCATAGTGATCAGCAGCACTTGGAAGCAGTTGGCTAGAATGCTAAAGGCATTCTCCACCACTCTCCTAGCTCGTGAGAGCCAGTAGTTGAACAATCGCTCCTCATTTGTTTGTTTGTTGTTGTTTTACACACTAGCAACATCTAAGGTCATATCAGGACGGGTACCGACTTGTGATAGTGTGCTCTCATGGCAACTTTATAGTGGTGTCCCACTGGGAAACCAGGCCGCTGGCACCATGACCTGGTATCCCACCCAGTCACATTATCCTGACTGAGCCAACCAGTCCTTGCCCTATCCTGGCTAGGAAGCGACAAGTATCAATTTTTAAGTCATTGGTTTGACTCGACCAGGGTTCAAACCCACGACCCAATGATCTACCAACACAGGAGAAGGACGCTCTAACTCATTCGGCCATCCTGTCTGGTGCGCTCCTCAATTGTCAACCCCCTCCTGCTGTACGGCTTCATCATGGTCGGTCCCAGGGCGAAGGCATCGTCACCGATTAGAAAATATGGCACATCCTTCTGGCCGTCCACGATTGGTTCGGGGTGTGGAAAACCAATGGTGGCACCCCTTCAGTGCCTGCCTTCAGCTCTGAATCGTTGTAGATCTGGGCCTCAGATGCGGAGCCCATACCCCCAAGATCTACCCAGATAAACTTCTACAAGTGCCAACAGGACCACGGAGTAAAAACCCTTGTAGTTGTAGTAGAGTGACCCACTCTTTGGAGGGCACTGGCAGGCAATGTGCTTCCCATCCAGGGCGCCACAGGTATTGGGGAAGTTGGTCGAAAATCGGATACGTCAGCATACGCTAACGCCATACGTCGTAGTGTGATATCCCCTTTGGTGAGCCAGGCCTAAGACGCCTTAAGGTAGTGTGGATAGTGGGTGGGGGAGGAGAGGGGATGAGAGGGGATGAGAGGGGGTGAGAGGGTTGAGTTGGGGTGAGTGGGGATGAGAGAAGAGGAGAGGGGAGGAGGAGAGGCGAGGAGAGGGGCGAGGAGGAGGAGGGAGGGGAGGGGAGGGGAGAGGGGGGGGGAGGGGAGGGGAGGGGGGGGGAGGGGGAGGGGAGGGGAGGGGGGGGGGCGGGGGCGCGGGGGAAGGGCCGGGAGAGGCATAGAGTGGGCGTGGAGGTGGGATTAGAGGGGCTGGGAGCGAGGGGGTCGTGCAGGGTGGGGCATGGCGCGATAAGGAGAGGGGAGATCGTGAGATAGGACGGGGCGGGGCGTGGCGGGGCGGGGGGACTATTTGATGTCCGCTCACTGTTGACCGTGCTTTCAGTGATGCCGGGAGTACGAGACGGCGGGGGCGGAGGCGGAGGCGGAGGCGGGGGCGGGGGCGGGGAGAGGGCGTGGGTGAGGGTGTGGGTGTGGGCGGCGAGAAAGATCAGCAGTGGCTGAGAGGAGCCTCCTCTGGCGACATGATCAATCAATCAATCAAAACCAATAAATCAATCAATCAATCAAAACCAATCAACAGGTAGCTACTAGCAAAATGTGGATATCCGCTACTAATTGAACCACCAGGGCCCATATGC